>JAJGRW010001166.1:0-88929 GCA_025461045.1 Carex parvula | reverse complement strand
TCTTAAATAAACAAAAAGTTAGTGGTATCAGTGAGAGAAGTTAATCAAGCCTCAGTATTTGTTAATGTTCTAATAGCGCACTATAGCGGCGCTATAATGCCGCTATAGCGTTTCGGATCAAAAAGTTATGACGTTATGGCTATATAGCGCGCTATAGTGTGCTATACGCGCTATAGTGGCGCTATATGGCCATAGCGCTGTTTTTTCAACCGTTCTGCTATAACGCGATAAACGTTATTTAAACCTTTGGTATTCGTCAAACTTGGGTAATGCCAGTCAGTTGCTTTTATCTTTTGCTTAATTAACAAATAGCACAAGATTTCTAGTCAAATGTAAGTCTGAACAGTTTGGCACGCGTCACATTCTTGCATTACTGGAATGCAATATTATAGTACATTTATTTATACATAGTGTTGACGACAGCGACTAGCATTATCCGTAACAATTGACTTGTCATTTTGTTAAACGTTGTGAAAATTGTGTGCTCTTCAGGTTTACTTTATACAGGGATTTATTGGTGATGTTGCACATCAGATGATAACTCAATTACAATTGGGATTTGTTTGTTCTTAGTGGATAATATATGGTAACAAAGCTATTTTGTCATTAGCAAACTTCTTGGTGCAAAATCACTGGGTGATATAACTTAAATTTTCTATCATATATTCCAATCATTTTATGATAAAGCAGACAAAAAGATATAATCATATAAGCATGCATGTTACCAACAGGCTAGTTACCAGTCATTATTTGCTTAATCCAATTGAACTCATACTGAAAAAAACATTTTGTAATGATATCTATTTGAAGAGTCAAAATTTGGGCCGTCTTACTTTCAAGTTTCAAATTATTAGGATAAAAAAATACCCAACCTCTGTAAGAGGAAAAAGAACTAGCATGCTACAAACCTAGCTTTGTCTCGTCCTGTGAATTTAGGGTTTGAAAACTACGACAAAAGTTTCATTTGATTATTATAAATACTGCCAATAATCACATGGGAAATTTCACCTTAGTTCACCAATGGTGTACTCTATATAAAATTTAGTGTCAACCATGGACAAATTATCCTGCTAAATTGTGAAATTTATAGAAATATGTAGAAAATTATCCTACTTTTTAAAAATAAATAGTGATTTGCTTGGTTCTTTAAAACAAAAACAGAGAAAGAATGTTCAACTAATCAAGTTCTATATCATTTCAATTTGGCAAAATCTACGAAGCCAAAAGAATTTTGTGGTCAACTATATATCTAACCGAGCACTACTAAAAGAAACCATAGGGCATTTGGCATTTAAGAGAAGGTTAAAAATTTTAAAAAAGTTGCAATGCTCTATTTCTTAATTAATAAAAAATGCGCTTAACTTTCTTGACTTCCAAGATTCTATAAATTCCTTATGTTCACATGCTAACACAGAAGAGACAAAATAAAATTCAATGTAAGCTTTTAAGTCTCCACATTCACCACCCAATTTTTGGAATTAAAGATCCTCTGTTTTGTAAATCAAAAAGTGCATTGGTTTGATTGATCCAAACATGATAGTGGATCTAATCTTTTTGACACTTTCATATGGTCATGTTAATCCGTATTTCTTATATATTCAATTCTTCTGTCAAGTGACACATTTAAGCAAATAACGAGAAAGAAATTCAAGACATCTTAACATTGCATCTGATATTCCTAAGCAACAATCTTATAAAATTTAAAGCTACAATATGAAGTGTGCTTATATAGCACTAACAAAAAAGTAGCCAATTTTTTCTTCCTCTTTTTTTCCCTCTATTTTTGTACTTGCTTTATAGCATATCAGAGCACACATTAAGGCATAGTTGCATTTGCATAAGCAATATCACACAAATAATGGTTAATTGACACAGAACTTGTGTGTATGTCAGTTAATTGAGTCTAGTTAGCGATTCATTGAAAATGAGGAATTGCTTATGCAAAGAAAATGACCATCTCTATAGTTTTAAGGAAGATGCGAGCGCCTTCGAGTACTGGTACTCTTCTTGCATGATTCGAGATACATTCCAAAAAGAAAATGACCATCTTGCGAGTGTCTTCGAGTACTGGTACTCTGCTTGCATGATTCAAGATACATTCCAAAAAGAAAATGACAATCTTAATAGTTTTAAGGAAATGCGAGTGCCTTCGAGTACTGGTACTCTGTTTATTGGTGATTGGCACCAATTGTCGGCTCACATTCAAATTTTCTTTCTTAAAATTTTCTGAGATTTTATCGTATTTGCAAACAAAAGCCAATATTAATTGTTTGTATTCGTAATTAGTCAATAAATTAACTGCCAAGAAGCAAGCACACACACTATGTGGATTATAATCAAACGGTTATGAATTGTATACTGTCATGCATGATTGTTCTAATTAAGTGATATAATATGGAATTAAGGTATTTGACAATCTATGTATTCAATAGGGTGTGGTCCATAAATATGTAGAACAATTTGGGCAAATATCAAATCATTGATGGACTGATTCTGAAATTTGCAAGTAAGAAGAACAGCTGTCTGGAGAGTTGTGCAGGTCGCACAAAATATCTCGATTAAGTTGGTTGATAACCAGAGAGTTTTGCGGCAGCACAGATTTTGATGCGACCGCACGGTTTTCAATGTGGGCCGCACAATACCTTTTTAGAGTTGGCATACAGCCATAAGTTTGTGTGGGCCGCACAAAACACTGTTAAATGAGGAAAGTCGGTTATTCAGAGAAAAAACAATTCTGTAGACACGTCTGGCCGTTTGTGCGGCCGCACGCGCAATGCCAGATGTGTTACCCTATATAAGGATGGGTCTCCAAGGCACAAGATAACACACACAACTCAGTTTTCTGAACAACAGTTATTTTAAACAGAATCTGAGTGCCTTCTCTTTTCTTGCACCATCAAAGATCTTGAAAGGAGAAATCCATTAAGAAACTTGAAAGAGATTTCTCAAAGACGTGTCTTGTTGTCTTGAAAGACTTAATCCACGACCATACGACGTAAAGGCGAGAAGAAGGCTTTGCTATTGAAGACTTGTCTCGTGCACACGGAGACGACTGTTCGCAATTGAGGATTCCATGGCCAATGTTATAGAATCAGGTATTATATTCCACACTTATAATTTATATTTTGGGTCCCTTTGGCATAGGACGGTCCTTAACCGGTTAAGGTAGGGAACTGTTTCTCCTCCCTGGGGTGTAAATGTTTGACCTTTAAATGAGATGTAATTATTTAATCTCTAAATAAGACGTAATTGTTTGACCTTTATACTTTCCCAGCACACTACACAGCCGAATCCGATGAAGTACACTTCGAAAACACACACAGTATTGCTTGCTTGTTTTTTTTTATAAACAGAGAGTAGGTGTACAAGTGCATTGCCTCAAGGATCAGACAACTATTTCATCCATATGCAACATCTACCCCCTTCCCTTTACACATGCACACAATTTTTGTTGGTGCTTTCCGACATCGAATTAAAATGTTGACCCTTGTCTAAGCACTTGTTAGTTTGCAATTATCCAAAAGTTCATCATCCATGCGTACCGACCATCTTTTCTACTTATAAATATCACCAGACACTCACAAGTAGCAGCAACTCAAGTCACACTTTCCTTCTAGTTCTTTTACTTCTTTTTTTTTCCAATCAGAAATGGCTTTTCTCAGAGCACACCCTTACTCCTTTCTCCTTCTCTTCTTCTTTGCATTTGCAATTGCATCAGCGCAGCTATCTCCTAGTTTCTATGACAAGGCTTGCCCTGGTGCATTTCGTGCCATTAGGTCAGCTGTTTATTCTGCTGTGCTTAAAGAGCACCGCATGGGTGCATCACTGCTTCGCCTCCATTTCCATGACTGCTTTGTTAATGTAAGGATGTATCATATAACTGAAAGAGCACATATGGGTGCGTCACAGAAAGGCAGTTAGTGTACCAAGAAAAGACAAGTCTTGACTAGTCAAATAATAATGCAACATAAACTTATAGTATTATATTCCATCAGAAAAATGTGCCAATATATTGCTTATGAAGAAAAAAAAAACTGAAAAAGGTGTACAATTTCTGTGCAATAACTTGAAAAAATCATTACAGGGCTGTGATGGGTCGGTGCTACTTGATGACACTCCAACATTCACCGGAGAAAAGACTGCAGCTCCAAACAACAACTCCATACGTGGTTTTGAAGTGATTGATACCATCAAATCAAGTGTAGAAGCCCTCTGTCCCCAAGTCATGTCGTGTGCAGATATACTTGCCATTGTTGCTCGTGACTCGGTCGTTGCGGTATGATTAATTTACCATGTTTATCTTGCATATAAAATTTAATTAACTATTTACATAATCAGGTACAACAATATATACAAAAGGACACATTGTTTTGTGATTTGTTTGGAGAAAAGAGGAACTTATATATGTACAATTTTACAATCTGATGTATTAGCTATGATAGTCACGTATTTTGAATTGAGTTTCCTGTCCTTATCGTCATTTTTGGTTGTGGCTTAAAGGGTGGAATAAGAGTTTTAGTTCTCGTTATTCTATCAAACGAGTATTAATTAAACCGGACTAAGATAGCATAAGCCGATCTTTAGGCCGGCTAAATTAAACCACTTCACATAATGGTTTAATTTTATCGCACGTCATGGCCTAACTCGAATGATTATATAATATATTATTAGTATATAATTAGTATATTATATAATTAGTATCTTTTTATTAATAATAATTATTATAATAATAGTATAATATATTATAGTTATTATTAATATATTAATATTATATAATTAGTATCTTATTATTAATAATTAACTAACTTAGACTTTTAGTCCTCCACCAACTCTAACTAAACAAGAAATACCTTAAGTCATGATCTAATTTTAAATCTCAACCAAACATGAATAATTTAAACTGGCCTAAGTTGGAATAATCAATTTAGAACTCTTTAGCTTTAGTCTACAACCAAACACCACCTATGAGAACAATAGTTGCAGAATCATATCAAAGAAAATTGATTTTTTTTTGTTGAGTTTCAGTTGGGAGGTCCCACATGGACAGTTCAATTGGGTCGGAGAGACGCTACAACTGCAAGCTTTAGTGATGCTAACAGCAACATCCCGAAACCCACATCTGATCTGAGCACTCTTATCTCTGATTTTTCCAACAAAGGTTTAAGTACAACCGACCTAATAGCTCTGTCAGGTATTACATATTCCTTTATCCTTGAGACCCAGTAGAAAAACTATTCGTTGATCTCACAAAATGGTTGGGTTCTCCATTAACTGATAGTTCAAAGAAAGGCAATTATTTCCACATCACGAGTCTTGATTCAACAAATATGTCCAACAATATTACAAATATATGTATAGAAGAAGCAAACTGTATGTACTTTGAGACATTCAATATAGCAATTGCCATTGTATATTCATAGAGTTCCTCTTAATTTTAGGAGCACATACTATCGGTCAAGCCCGGTGCACCACATTCAGGACCCGTATCTATAATGAAACAGACATCAACACCTCACTAGCCACATCACTCCAATCGAACTGCCCCAGCACTGGCGGGGATGACAAACTCTCGTCACTTGACGCTTCTACCCCTTACACATTTGACAGTTGCTACTTCAAAAATTTGGTGAGTAATAAAGGTTTGTTGCACTCTGACCAACAACTCTATAGTGGTGGCTCAACCGACTCGCAAGTCTCAGGTTATTCTTCAAATTTAGCCAAATTTTTTGCCGATTTCAAGGCGGCAATGATCAACATGGGGAGCATCAGCCCATTGACTGGTACTGATGGGGAAATAAGAAAGAATTGTAGGAAGACAAACTAAGACAGTTTTTCTTTTTTCAAAAAAAAGAAATTAATGTTTGGTGTGTAATGGTGTGATTAAGGAGAAGGGAGAAGTTCTCTTCTCTAGTTTAAGTAGTTACATGTATGTGGTTTTCTTGTATCGGTATGCAATTGATGTTTGAAGAAAATGATAAATTAATGAGGTATTGAAATAGCTAAGAAAGTATTTGTCTACCAACCAAGCGTTGATTATGTGGTTCAGTCTATAAATGAGTACTTTTTTTTGTTAATGGAAATGTGCATTTCTGTTGGCATAATTACTATCGATTGAGAGCTGGAGAAGATAGAAGTTCCTGGTAAAATAGTAAATTTGTGGTTACTCGATGGGCATTATGCGATTTAATAATGTGCTTTTAAAAATGCCCAAATCGTCCTTCAATGTATTTCTCTACCCTCTTTCAGTTATTTGGATATCAGAAATGGTTGATATCTAACAGTGTGAAGCGAAACAGTATTTATCCTCATTTTGGGGTTTCTCTTTCATTTTGCTATTTGAAGCTGTTCAAAGTGAAACTTTTAACTGAATTTAATCAGCAGAAATCTAACTATGTTGATTTATACCAGTCAGAAGCTAAATTAATTCCACATCATGCTGCATGAAGCCCAATTTTAAGTCTTAACATTACATAAAAGTAAGCCACAAACAAAGACATTCTAGAATTGCTTTTGACAGCATATGCTTCTGAATTCTTAAAGTTTCTCCAAGTATCAACACAAAATTAAAGTCATGTCAACATCTAACATGATTTGCTAAGGATAAACTTCAACAGAATAATCAATACTGGTAAAGCATGAAAATGACTTCATATAGCTTTAGCTTGCCTCTTGAATTCCTTTATGTTAAACTGTTAACAGTGAAACTTCTATTGAGTTAAAATCAGCGGAAATATAACTCAGTTGATTAATAATTGTTTAAAAGGACTAAAAATCACTAAGAACCAACATAACAATAAGCAAAAATGAACACATTTCACATCAACCTGCATGCATGCCCAAATTGACAATTAAAACCATGTCAAAACAACGCTCAGCTGGGATATTTAGCTCCAACAAACATAATCAATACAAGCAAAAGCAATGAAAATGTCTTCATTCAGCATGATTATGCAAGTCTTACTTACTAGCTTGCCTCTTAGAGGTACATTTCTTACTCAGAAACTTCATGAATTCTTTACGATCTTCCTCCAAATGAAGATCTCTAAAATAAGCATAACGGTAATTACCATCAGCATTACGCGGCAGCTTTGATCCCCAATCTTTCCTTTTCCTATTCTGAAATAAGTAAGGAGACTCATCGATCAATACATTGATTAGGAAAGGTGAAAACAAATTAAGTACCTGGGCTGTTGAGAATTAGGGGTATAGAGAAGACAGAAAGTAGTATATGGGTTTCATTACCTATTTTGTTTCCTATTCTAGGTGCAATCATGCCACATCAACAACTCAATTAACACAGTTGCAGCCCCAGTAGTTAATGACTGAGAAAGGAAATTGATCCCACCTTAAAAGTTCAAGGGTAATTTGAACAAATAAAAGGAAGATCAGAGGTCGATTCAACCTAATGCAGAAATTCAGTTTTATTCTGATGTACAGGGTCAACAACAACCGAACCGATGGAAGTTTTAGCCGAATTTATGTAAATAGTATTGAATAAAATCAGGTATTGTCATCCTCCCAATTGTATCCTAGTTGCTCTTCGAAAGATATATAAATAAGAGTTTAATCCCAACCATAGCCCTATTGAGAACAGTAAGTAGAAACACAAAAAATAACTTGTAAAGAAATGGGTTGATTCTGCATAACATCAAATATGGGCTCACAAAGTAGATATAGATCATTTGAGCATAGTTAAGGTTAGACCATGCAACAAAACAATTAGTTTCATCACAGCACATATAATGACATTCTACACGTATAGGTTACAAAAATAAAAAAAGGTTATGCACCTCATGAACAAGTTTCAGTGATTTCAAAACAGGACAATTATGAAGCATCATGATGAAAGCTGCCAAATTGTGTTTGTGAAAGCAAAGGGTCGCATCCAAGTGCTTCAAATTAGAAATTTTTGGCACATCTTTCCTGATTCTAGTAAGATAGGAATTGGGTACTTCACATCCTGTAAAAATCACGCACATGTCAATAATATCGAAGTAAAGCATCAACCTACAATTGTACCATATGTTACCAAGTAAGCATATAAAGCTTCCATACCAGTATCAGATTCATATCTGACATATCATAACACACCACTTTTAAGTTTGAACAAAGGTGGTCAACTGATAGGTTCAGACACACATATCAACAGTTAAGAGGTAATTAAGAGGCGCAGAAAGAAAAGATAACTGACGTGTGCAAAATAATAATACTTAGAGAGGTATAGTTTATAACCGGGCTCTCCTTTATATGCAGGCTTAGCTCTTCCACATGTGAGATCCAATTCAGCAGACCAGCAACAGCACTGACATCTCTGTCATGAATATCATGAAGGTTAAACACAGCTTTTCTTAGCAACGGAACCTCTCCATGGATGTGAGACAGACTTTGAAGGCCGTGCTGAGTTTCCAAATGAAGCAACTCCAATGAAGGAAAAGATAACACCGCATCAAGTTTTTGATAACTGAGGGTAATAATCAGTTTGAGTTTCTTGATTGTCTTGGAGGAAAGGTTAAGCCCAGCCGTGCCACTTATATCAAGTTGTAAATCTTCCAAGGAAGACAATTGGGAGAGAAGTGGGTTGAGTTTGGTTGTGTCAACCCCAAAAAATCCAAGGGAAAGGCTTCTGAGGTAGTTTAATGTGATTCCAGAAGTAAAATTAAATTCTTGATAAATTACAAAATCAAATAAGCGATCAAGAGAGAGGAACCTGAGAGATTTAATGGTGAAGATAATGGGGAGGATAGGTAAGTAACTTGAAAAATTGAAATCGATTGTGAGGTGGCGCAAGTCGAGTGAACGGGCCTTGGCAAGAAAGGAAAGGAGAAATGAGGCATTTTGGACACAACGGGAAACATCCAAGTGCAAGCTGAGGAGGGGGTGGGAGGGATTGCGGCCGAGGAGAGCACGATTGGCCATGGCAATGAAGTTGTCAGTTTGCGGCTGAGGAAGGTCTCGGCTGATGAGCGCAAGGGAAGGAGAAGCCTCCCAGAGGTAGCGGAAGCGGTGGCAGAGGGCGGAGGTGCGAGCGGCAATGTGAGTGGGGAGGAACGACAGGATTGTGGCGAGTAACGCGTCGGGAAGATCGGAGAGACGGTCGACTTGAGGGTTCGCCATTGCAGTAGCAGTAGCTGCTCTTTCCGCTGCGCTTTCTCGCTCCCTTGGGTTTTGAAAAGATGCAAGTCGATTTGGGAAAGGGTTTTGAACTTTGAAGAGATGGGTTTGATTTGGGAAAGGAGAGTCCAGTTCGCCTGATGAAAGATATGATGTATGAATCGTTCTACCGCTTGATTCGGTAGAAAATTGGGCCAAGAGCCCACTGGGTGACTGGGGACTTGACAAAATGATGTCGGGTTTTTTTTTGGAAATTCATATATTCATGTTCAGCGTTTTTTTTCATCAATAATTAATGTTACTAAAAGATAGATGTAATATTATTCTTTTAGGAATTTACATGTTCTCTCAAATTGACAGTTTTTATCGAATAATATCTGAAATTTGTACAAATTATTATTAGAATAATTTTGAAAGAATATATATTTTTGAATACAAAAATAGCTGTAATATAACATTTTTCATAAAATTGCATGCATAATAGATATTTTCGATTAATTCTGGAGTTGTTTTGAGCGATTAAACCAGTAAAATTGACAATTATACCTCAATAATTACTAGAGCAACTTAATGAAAATAAAACATACATATTAACTGTTTTCAATTAATTTTGGACACATTTCAAGAATTTAAATCACCAAAACTAATTGTTATACTCCAACTAATATCTAAAACTTATATTTTTTTTTTGAAAAGCTTCTTAGAGGCTGCAAAGTCATGAGCGGGGCTCCAATTCTCGACCTTTGGGTAATTACAGTCTTAGGATCCTTTTTTTTTTTTGAAAAAACCTTCGCAGAGACTGTGAAGTTGTAAGGGGAAATTGAACTCTCGACTTTTAGATAGCCAACAGTCTTAGAACTTGTTTCTAACTAACTGTGCTACCTCTCATTTCTCAATTTTAGAACTTTTACTCCTAGCTAACTGTGCTACCGTCCTATCTCAACTTATAAAAATGATTCTTAAGCAATTTCGAGAGGATATCTCAATTGACTACAAATTGCATACAAAATAAATGCTTTCGGTTAATTCTGGAGTTACTGAAGCAATTAAACTCTCAAAATTACAAGTTATCCCTCAAAATATATAAAATTCTTGTACAAGTAATTATTGAAACAATTTCAAAAGCATTCATCAATTTTCATGCAAACAAATGCTATAATAATGTATTTACGACAAATGACATGCATATTGTATGTTTTCGTTTAATTGTAGAAATACTTCAAGAGATTAAATAACCAAAACTGACTATTATTGCTACAAATGCATGATATGTAAATCTTGCACAAATTATTCTTAGAGCAATTTCAGAAGGATATAGAACTTTTAACTCAGAAATGGCTGCACTATAGCATTTACAACAAATTGCACACATAACATATTTTTTCGATTAATTTTTAAGTCATTCCAAGTTATTTGTAACATCAGGTACTTACAATCTTTCAAAAATTTTAGTGTTGGATTCGGTAAAATAAAATTTTTTAAAGGTAATTTGTAAAATTTAACTTGAAAGAAAAAAATAAATAAAAGAGATCCAACGTGCGTGGCATCCTTGCCCCGCGCGCGGCTCCCTTCTTTCTAAATAAAAGCATCTCTCTTCTTTCTAAATTCATTAGAAATAAAAAAATAAAAAGGGAAAACCGAAAATAAAAAGAGAAAAAGAAAGAAAGGGAATATTGTTGTCAAACATTCTGATATCAAATATTCTATGTTCAACTGAATTTCTTTTCTAATCACGGATGATTCTGAATTGTCGTTGCAATTTGATTAGTAATTTCTAAATTTCTCGCTATCAGACAGAATTATATGGGCAATATTTAATAAAATCAGGTATTGTCATCCTCCCAACTATATCCTATTTGCTCTTTGAAAATTAAATAAATGAATAAGAGTTCAATCCCAACCATAGTCACTACGCCAACTTGAGATTATTGCAACAGAAAAATAATTTGATGAATTATGTTATTCAGTGGATGCCCGGAAAAATTTCTTGTCAATGAATAAATTTGTTATTGCCATCCAGAAATCTCATTTTCCTTTGCCACAAAATTACAAATTGATAAAGTTAACAGAAATGTATATTGACAAAAGTGGAAAGATTGCAAACAAATTGTATGAAACTTTTAAGAAAAATGAAAAAGACCATTCAAAATTGCAGCAGATTCAATACATAGTACACCGAAACGATAAAAAATATACCAGCTTTTATACACTTGATCATTGACCAACCAATTTTCAAAATTATACCAGCTTTTATACACAAACTACGTAAATTATATTGAATATATACATACATTTTTTTCAGTTTTATTTTATTAGTTGACGCATTATTTAAAAAAAAATGGTTATTAAATATTTCAACATCTGCATTATATATTTTACAACTATTTTTATAACAATACCAGTGCTCAACGGTTTATTATATTAATAAAAAAACAACTAAAGTTCCAGATACATTCTAAATTATTCAGATATAATCTGTGTATCAAAATTCGTGCATTTTAAGTAATTAATTTTTTGTTAACGATAAAAGGAGAATCAAGTTGATGGGTGGTAAAGCGTTTTTTTAAATTACATAACATACTATTAAGTCAAATAAACCAAAATTTCAACTTAAACCAATTTTATACATGACGTTTGACAAAAGATTACTATATGAAAGAGATATTTTGTGAGACCCTCATTCCTGTAAAAATAAAATGTAACACAAATGGAACACTGTCACCGCTAGAAATATTTCTAATTTTCTATTACGATGAAAAACGCAAAATCCAAAATAAAAGAGTAAATAATAGACATATATTCGTCACATGGTCAAAAATTCCATAGTGGTACCTCATGTAACAAATAGGGTTTCCTTCTTGCTTGCCTTTATCCTCGAGTCCATATCTCTGAGGTAACAAAATATTTTTGTTTAGATCCGGGCCATCCAATCAGAATCAAGATCAATCCAGCTTGAGGTGGAATGTATGGAGCACCTTAATATTCGCACAACACAGATTCCGATCGGACAGTTCGAATCTAAACATATATATTTTGTTACCTTAGGTGATATGAATTCCTTTCACCTAAAATCTGTTCAAACCAAATAAGCATATTTGTTTCATTTCATTAATTCCATAATAAAATATTTGTTCCTCTTCAATAAAGGGACAATATTATTTACTCATATAAGCATGTGCAAATCCAATCTGTCTTAGAAATTTAAGAAATTTGCAATAAATAACAAAAACTAGGTTATTATTAATATTGGCGAACCAATATTTTGTAAGGAACAATCATGTGGACTTGTAGTTAGTGCTGAAATCAAAATGTTAAAATTTAAAGATATTAAAAAGTTGCACTTCACTAATTTAGAAGAACAATATAAGGCAATATAAATATTTATATGATCACATAAAGATTCAAAAAGATAACTATAGAGATTATGCAAGTAATGATTTCTGATTGTCTTGGAGGAAAGGCTAAGCCCCAGCGTACCCAAATGCAATACCAAATACACATTCACAAGATGCCAAGGTAAGATAGCAACTTTACCCTTCATGATAAACATAACTGAAAATGGGACACATGGAAACACAACTCCGTTATACTAATTCTATCCAATCTAAACACTTTCCAAAATTCCAGATGACCTAAAGTAGAAGACGGCATACAGACGAATGGCACCCAGTCAACCTTACCATAGGTATTAATTGCGCACAACTAATAAAAGAAAAACTCTAAAGAAGAACTATAAATATATATATATAACACCTCACGTAAGATACAATATAAGAGCAGGGCTTTAACTCATGAGGTGCACAAGGAAAATATATTGTGCACTAGCATTCTTTACCCAAAAGTTTCCCTCCCTTTTCATTATTAGTGGCGCCGATGGTGAAGGTGGGCTATTCTATCAGCATACATGGGGAGGTGCACAATTTCAGTAATCTCGCCCAAAAGCAGTTCCACTGTTATGTTGTCCTTTATGCTCCTCAACACCTGTTTTTAGAATGGAAAAAGCACATTAAACAATTCAATACACAATACATTGTTTTTGTACCAGCTGGCCGGTTTGCCTACGAAATGTTCCAGCCGCTGTCAATTCTTTTGGCCGGGACTCACGAGTTAACCAAGAATTCTGTTTTAACTCTTTATAACCACAAAAGAAACAATTCTTATAAAAGAACAATAAAAAAAAAAAAAACACAGAAGAAAATGCCAGTAGTCCAAATACAAATGCCAAGATCACTTGCTTATCAACTACGCCCCAGTAGTCCTTAGAAGTAAAAGGGAACAGGATGAGATAGTGAGAGACATGCCTTTCGGTATGTATTGATATCGTTAGGGTTTTTTTTATCAGTACGAATGCGCATGTAGACCCAACAATCCTCATCCGAATTCCACGAACACTCCACAATTTTTCCTGATATTGCGTTAATATCTTCCACATCTGCATATGAACTTTGCTTAGTTAATATAAATTTTCTCCAGAGATATTGTTCTAATTTCACTAGCATGGGGAGAAAGTACAGTAAAAATTGACCGAATCTGAATTCTGACAATTGCACAAAGAATGATTTTCTTGAGCTGTGTAAAGATGTCATATTTATTATATATATAATTTTTACTCAAACAGCTAGACATTTCAAGAAGAAAATTTCAGAAAATCAAACAACAAAGTTCATAAATTCAAAGAATTAAAATTATAATCCTGAAATGTGTCTGTCCAAAGAGTCACCTCCAAAATTGATGCGGGCCCCATGCATCAGCTTTTTCTTTCCTTTCTCATTAAGGAATAACAACTGCCTGTTCCCACTACTCATCTGCACGAATTAAAGGAAAAAGAAAAACAGGAAATGGTGCATCAAAATTGAAAATGGAGAAAGTACAACTCGCTCTGGAAAATTCCCATGGATGATAAAAAGTAAAACACAAACAAACCTCAAACAGAAAATCAACTGAGTTCATCTCTGGATATTTCCATTTCAGAAGCCCTTCATGTGTTCGGTTCACATATGGATCATCCCAACCCTAAATTAGTCGGCAATGTTTTAGACTAAAACAATATACCAAAAACAATTATGAGAGGAATGAACAGTAATTACTATAAAAATACCTGAAATATAAGTCCATCCGCTTCATGCGAAAGCCGTGGGATGAACTCCCTGAGTAATTTTGTGACTGTTGAGAGTAACCAAAAATCCTTCCTTCTAACCTGCAATGGAAAACCCAATAAATTTATTACAAAGCTGCCCAAATTCAAAATCTTACCTTTGACTAAGTAAAATTAAATTATGCAAGTATCAACTGTACAGGATCACGAGGAATACAAAAAAGTATATAACATAACAAATTTGCATGCAGTTGAAATGAAACATACTCCAAAGAGTTCCACATCATATCTGTAAACATGGTTTGATCTCCCCTCAACTTCATATTTCTTCCTTTCGTGATTGCGGGGTCTCACAATTTCTTCTTCAATTAGCTTCCACCTCTCAGAGAATGGCAACTACACAAGGTGCATTTGACAAATGTCAATATATACCAGTATATTTAATATGTTCTCAAACCAACAATTTACAAAAAGCATAAATCTAGATCCACACCTTAACCTTAGGGGACCCATTAAGTGCCATTAGATCATAAACCAGGTATCTTCTCTTCAAACCAACCTCTGGTATCTTATCAATAATCATTTCCCCATCTATTAAAGTCATGTCATGAAACCCCTAGCATACACCAAGAAAAAAAAGAAAGGTTAAAGTACATAATACATGTATATGACATGATAAAAAATCAATATCTACCAACTGTTTCATACGTCATGTATATTCTTCAAAGGAAACCTCATCTGAACTCTTCTAAACCAAAAGTTGCGGTCAATCAAGTAGCAACCATCACGCAATATAAGCATCATATATCGTGTACCATCAGCTTTCCATGTAGAGTAATAGTATCTCTGTCTCAGAAGTAGCAGGTTATCGCTGTCAAAAGTAACAATAATAAAAAATATTATTTCATCATGCTTCTAGTTTACAAATGATATGGTAGAAGTGTACGTGATTATTGTATAACTGTCATTAGAAAATGGACTATTAATAGCTAAGGAGACAGTATAGCTACAGGTAATATTCTTGAATATTTAATAATTAAAAATTACTAGGAAAAAGAAGAATATTACCAGTTAAGAGAAACAGGATGTGATCCTGGAAACTGTAACTTAAATCTCCCATGCTATATATAAAAAAAAAAAAGGATCAACTAAGTACACATATATCTTAAATAAAATTACCGCACATAAGAAATACAAATATACAAAGACTACAGTGAGACAGTTCAATTCCCAAGAAATGTGTCAGGGTTTACGGGGGACTTTTCTATCCGAAAGAAATAAGAAATTAGAATATACAAAGTCAGAATTTAAACAAGAACAATTTAATCAACATAGATAGGTCATATTGACAACAAGTTTGTTTGACAAACATACAACCGACCAAACGGTTATCAAAATAAAGAAAGTAACATTAGAATTAGATAGTGTATCAAATTTGGTTCAATTTAGAGACCAATTGGCCATGCATCAAAGTGATTAGAAAGATCAACATTTCAGTTTTATCGTCACATATTAATTACTCACCAACCAAATTGCACCAAATTGGATACACAACCTATACATGCTACAGAACATATCTACAATTTTACTATTTTAATTTTGATAACCATATTATAGTTTCTCGCAGTTGTCAAATATATATGCATGCCTTCCCATGAGATTACAGTAAGTATAAAATACCTACAGGGGGAGTTATTTCAAGTAGTCTGTAGCAAAGAGCGCAAAGTGTGTCTTGTAGGGCACGAGGTATTTCATCTCCGAGTATGTCATCATTAGTTATATTCTTGTTGTCTATTTGCTCCTGCAATTAAAAAAGAAAAAAAAAAAAAGAATAGAGAATTCAACATTAAAATTAACAGTGAATGAATTTAGTTTTTCCTGAAGAAGAGAAACCTCTGCACTCATTGGAGAATGAAGAATCGATGAACAGTGAGTTCAGTGACGGAGAAGCCTAGGGAAGGTGATGTGAATGGGGATGAGCGAGGGTATCGTGACGAGCAAGGCGTCGGGAGATTGGAGAGACGATCGATCATCGATTGAGTTGGAATGTGCTGGGAGTTCGTCATGGGACCCACCTAAAGGAACACCGAGGCCCGAGAACTTGATACCGGTACAATATGGGCCAAGAGCCCACTAAGACAAAATGAGCCTGCTGAGACTTCACAAAATAGTGGCGTGGATATTTTTTTTGGGGGAATTTCATGTATCCCCTCAAAAACTTCAATATTATATATTTCCCCTCTAAAGTTTATAATTACATCTTTATCCTTCAAAACTATAAGAACTCACATATTTGTCCAATGTCTCCTCTTTTTCGTTATTTCTAAATTAATCATCCTTATAAATTCCTAATTCCCATTTTACCCATGTAAGAGTTAAAAAAAATTATTGCTTGCTTTAGTTAACAAACTCAGCTTTTCTCTCTCCACGGTCTAATCGAGAAACATGAAAATAAAAAAGCTTTCCTCTCCCATGACACAACACAGAAAATAAAAATCTTCACCAACTAATTACCTCAAACACCAACGTGAGTTGATCTTCATAATGTGATAGCAATGCGATGCACCAATAGCATGTGAATAGAGTTATGTATTCATTCAATACTGGCTTTAGAGTAAATTTGCGATCAATCCTCCCACTATATAAATTTAAATAATTGTAAAAAAAATCATAGTAACAGCTTCCAAAAAATAATAAACTCTTTATCTAATTGATATTATCAATCATATTATAAGAGTACTACTTGCTTATTTTAAAATTTCAACAAATTCAAGTAACATCCCAGTATCATATCAGTCCAAATAAAATGATGGTTTATAATCAAAATGTCAAACATTTTCTGATGCTGGAGCAACAAAATGCAGCAAAGTGCCAAAACAACAATTATCAGTATGAGGCATAAGCACTTTGATGAAGGAACACTTGTGAGAAACAACAATTACCAGAAAAATGCCAAGTATTTTCACTCAGCATATGCCGAAACAACAATTACCAGTAACATTACAAACATCAGTAGTAAAGAAGGGTATTAATTAAACATAAACATTTAAGAAAAAAGAGAATATAGGACTAAGTAACATGCAACTATTAGAGCTAGCTTTTTTTTTTTTTTCATTTTCGAAACAGTAAACTAACATGTGACAAAAGAAATCATATTTCTGCCTTCTCTTTCTGTCGCCATAGATTTGAATGGTAATTATGAAAATCTGAACGGAAATCAGATATCCGATAGACATACAAGAAACAAATTAGCCAAAATTCTGAAACACAGGTGAAATCGCTAATTAAAATCAAAGCTTTATTTGTGATGGTGGTAAACTTAACGCGGGAAAACCGCTAATCCATGCCACAATCCCAACTTATGCTCTGAAAGTCTGAAATTAATACAAAATCTAAATTTCAGAACTTACTGGATAGCAGGCAATTCAACTATGTTCTTCATCTTAGTCTTCAGGAGTCACTGGCAACAAAATCTACATAACCAATATTGTGCGAAACAAATGGAGGGAGGGGCGATTCATCTGGTACCATATCAGAGAAGGGAGAAGGAGAGAGAGAAAAAGTCACGCGGGAGAAAGGGAAGGGTATAATGGCCATACTTTATTAATTAGTGTTTTGTTTTGTATTGTAAAATCTTAAATATCATTAGTTTAGTACTTTTGGGTATATATTACATATCTTAGAATTATACTGGATAAATGTGTGAGTTTTTATAGTTTTGAAAGATAAATATGTAATTACAAATTTTAGAGGGGAAAATATGTAATATTGAAGTTTTTTAGGGGATACATGAAATTCCCTTTTTTTTTTTTATAAAGAAAATATGTGGACTCAAACTAAATTAATGTCTGTTTAAAGATAGATGTCTTAGTATTATAGTACGTGTTTTCTATGGTTTGGTGAATTGTATCTTTCATTTGATTTTTGTTGTCATACGTCATCTCCTCAGACAATTCATGTCTTTCTCCAATCTAATTTAATTTTTTTTTAAATTTAAATTTTAAAATTTTAAAAGTAAATTAAAATATAAATATAAATTAACAAACGAACCTCAGAATCGGCAAAAAAGGAGCTGTCAGCCTCTTCAAACCTCGATGTGTCATGAAATTGCTCGAACAGATGTCTTTCTCCACGACCCGATATCGGCCACTTCCGCCTACCAAGCACAGGACGACCAGAATCCTCATCACTGTGATCATGTGACCCCCCATCATCTTCACTAGCATCCCAATTTTCCTCTACCTCTCATTCTTCGGGATCCTCGTCTGTATTGTCAGCATAATAAAGTGGTTCTGGGGTTTCAGATCGATCTTGGTCAGATTGGGCCCGGTTAGAGTTGGAGGATGGAACCTGAGATCGACTCCGGTCAGATTGGGCCCAACTAGGACCACCTCCTATCGATGGGGACGACTATTACCCGCTAAAGTTAGGGCCCGGGTAGGACTCGTCACAGAATACTCAAGGACCCAACCCTGGGTCAACTGCAACAAAGTCTGGTGTTCTGTCTGGGGTTTTGTCTGGGGTTGGTAACCATATATAGCTCTAGAAACTTGAAACTAGAGAGCAGTTGTTGGACATTTGGGTATACAACCCCAACTGTTATCGTCTTGTACCGGGAGCAGTTGGAACCATGTTTGGTTGCCTTGGCCAATATTGATCATTGCGGACATTACCAATTCATAATAATTCGGGTCAATACCAAGTTGCTGGTACACTTTCCTACTTATATCTCTGAAATCTAAACCTAAACCTGAGCCAATATTGAACATTTTTTGGAATTGGGTACTGTAATAAGCACCATTTGGCCCTTGTAATACGTCAGCACCAAAATAACAAGCAATTCCAATCATCGTTGGTTGAATTAAGGGACAAACCTATTAATTAATAAATTTTTAGTAAATTAAAAATATTATTAAATAATTTTAAAAAATGGGACTAAAGTAAAAAAAAAAACTCACAAGTTGCATTTTACTGTTTAGCTACCTTGTATGCCTTCTTGCTGAATGAAAAAATATTCAAAACTTCGTTGATATACAGCAGACCAAGGGGTGCGCCTCCCCAGTCCGCGCACCAAATTGGTGCCCTCCCTCAGTGTGCGCACCAAACCAATTTGGTGCGCAGACTAAGGCCGCGTGGGTGGTACGAATGGAAAAATTTGAGGAGTGGTATTGACTTAATTTGTATTTTATGGGATGGTAACTAAAAAATTTTCGGTACACATCCATGCACAAAATTAAGCAAAGGTTTTATATACTTATAATTTTTTTGGATGCCGGATCGAGTGACGTGAAGAGATCGTTGCATCAAATCTCTCAATTATGGCCAATCTACAAAACCAAATTTTAATTATGTGTTTTATATGAAAATTCATTTAGCATTACAATCTATTTGTCTCTGAAATTTCAGAATTTTTCTCAGTAGTGAGCTATTTTTAAAGTACAATTTACATAGGGGTATAGTTTGGGGACAACAAGCAATTTTCTGATAGTTTTCATTTTTTTGGTTGACAAACTTTGGGAAATCATTTAAAATAGCTAGAAAATCCTATAAATGAAAATTTTCAATGGCATGCTTATGAGAATATACTCTAACTTCTGTACAAAAGATTTGATCTAATTCAAACAGTAGAGAAAATTGACTATTTCCTTAAGGAAATAGTTAATTAAGGGTAACTTCTGTACAAAGGATTTGACTATATATTTTTTTAGAAAAGAAAATCCTAATTTTTCCTATTAAATGATAAACTTTCTTATTATAAATGATCTCCATGATAGTAAAAACTATATATGGTTTTTTTGTGTGTGTGTGAGAAACTACAGATGAATGCTTCTCTCTGTTGGGCCAGATTTATATATGACTGGTTTTAGGCCTCTTAGTATCTACCAAATATCATACATTCATTTAGCCCATATGACGAGAAGAATAATCAGATCTTTGCTCTGTGAATTTGGCCCAAAGTAATTGGTGTCAGGCATTGCATTGGATCTGAATTCTCACAGTTAGATCAAAATTAATTATTTGTCTATTTGAACTATAGGAGAATTTGCTTTGCCAGATTAAAACGGACAACTCAGATCGCATTCAACACTGTCACATATTGCACTGGATTTTTCAAGCAACTGGAATTAGGGGTGTTCAAATGACTCGGTTTGTTTGGTGTTCAACCGAATCGAAATATTTCGTTTTAAATAGATCGGTTTTTCGTTTTAAATGTATTGGTTCGGTTAAATTTACAAATTATTTCTGTTTAAATGAATCGGTTTGGTTTACATTTCAAACCGACCAAACTGAACCGACCGAATTAAATGGTTCAAGTATGAATGTATGATTAATATTTTGTTTTGTTCAATTATCGCTTCCTTCCTTCTATTTTGATTTGGATATTTTAAAATATCTACATATTTTATGTGGATTGAATAATATGTGTAATTTAATCTTTATATTTAATTCTATAAAACTACTAATATATTGGTGTATGTATTGAGTTTTGCTTCTTCTTTTTGTTTAATTCAATCTCTCTTATTCGGTTTACTCAAACAAACCAAAATTTAATTTAGTTTAAATAGTTTGGTTCTTATTCAGTTGGTCATTGTAATTCAGTTAGTTTGGATAGAATTTTAAATACTGAAAAAAGTTTGATTTATCTATTTTATTTTGGTTTCAACGAAATCTACCATTTGAACACTCCTAAATGGAGTATCTCCTAATTAAGGTACCTGATCGTATAAAAATCTCACATTCTGACCAAAATTAATTCGATGCTTGTTTGAAATATAGGAATGGTCTCATTCTATGCAGGTTACGTATTGCAATCTGAATTTAAGCAATTAATGACTATGACACGGTACGGAATGTGGTTAGTATGGCTAATGTTTCTCTTCTTCGAGAGCAAACATAGCTTTCCATTAGCGCCTTGTTGTGCCATTATTTATATTTTTAGAAATAAAAAAAAACAATTTGTCGGAAATATAAGAAAATATATTGATTATTTTTTTTTTCAAAAATAGCAAGGATTGAATTAAAGTTTTAGTTCAGACATTGAATGACCAAAATTTTGACTCGGTCTCATCCCTTTCGCACCAACATATTTCGAACCACAGAAGATCTAGTTATGGGGTTACCCAAACTTTGCTTCAAGCATTCAATTTTTCTACAACTGAATATGGAAGTGACTGAATATTAGATTCTGTCTAACCAGTTTTGAAATCTGGTTATGGGAATGATTGAATATTTAGTTCGGTCTAGTCAGTTTTTAGAATTATGTGTAATTGTGGTGGGGTAATATGAAAGAGAAAAAGAAAAGACAATCAAGATGTTTGCTGAATAATTATTTTTTATTTTCTAAAAATTTTAGTGCCTAGTCAAAAGAAGAGACGGACACGGGACACGTGTGTGTTCAGTTCTAAGAAAGTGTTTGTGTGGCCCCCACAAGGCCACAACCAACAACCAAACTTTTTTTTGGGCATTTTTCTTTTAAGAAAAATTAATTTTCCAATTAATTGTCTAGATTCGAAGTATCGCGTTATTTTGATGTATTTAGTTAGTATTTTAATCATACATTTTTAATGAATAGATAGTCAAAATATATTATATATATTTTTTTAAAACTTTTTGCATAAGATGTGAAGTCGTGAGGAAAATTGAATTCTCGATCTTTTGGTAACCAAGTAATTGTAGAACTTTTCTTCCAGTCAACTGAGCTACCTTTCCTTTCAAATGTATTATAATTGTAATCACAATGAAATTTAAATTTGAGTATCATCTTTTCATTTATTATCTTACTTAAAGTAAAGATAATAAAGTCATTAATTAAAGCTTTCACAAAAGGTAAGGAACAATTTGTATAACTGTATCTTAACTAATAATGGAGGTTGTACATTTTTTTCTGAAATAATTCCAGCCATATATTTAAATATTTAAAAAGATGCCTGACATTTTTTTTTTTGACAACATGCATACACATCATATCTACATCCAATATCCGATAATACAAAATGGGCAACGACAATTTCTCCATCAATTAGGTAATTCATATATCATATGAAACAATAATATATATTTTTCAACATGTACTTCTGATTTTAAGGTGAATTTGAATTTTCAATCAAACTTGAGAAACGATGCCGCTTAATCAAATTAAATTTTTAAGTACTACGTCAAATATTCAATGGAATGAAATTTCTTTTAGAAACAAAAAATTACTGTATGACTACATGTTTTGTTATATAGAGATCTAAAATGTGTGCTTTATTATGCTAAAGAAATAAATTTGTATCAGCTATAAACTTTATATACGGACCATCGGTGTATGAGTCATTAGTCGGTTATCAAATAGAAAGAATTATTTCATATAGAGTGAGCATTGAAGAGAAAATACTGAAATCCTAAGATTTTGTTGAAGATCTAAAATATATTAAATTATGCTAAAGAAAAAAGATCTATAAATATTATTTTTGGGGGAGCTGAGTGATCAGTTATTTATAAAAAAAAAAACACTTTATTACTTACACAAGTATACCTTTTAGTCCCTATTTTATAATTATATTACAGTAATATATTCTGCCTTTTCAATCACCATTTTTAAGTTATGCTTCCCACACTTAATATTTTAATTTATATTAAATTAGTTTATTACTATATGAATTATTTGGTTGTAGAAATTTTGGATGTAATTGGGTAGGCTGTTGCTTTTATAGCTTTCAAGTCAAGAGTTGTTTGCGCATCAATTAGTGATGCTGCCAAAACAAAAGAAATGGAGATGACACAGTCATATCAAAATCATATAACAACTACATTGACGAAGGCATGTAAATACCCTCTTTTTTTCAAATAAAAGTAATAGAAGAGCTTCCTAAAGTTTTGTCATGAAAGATTATATCACTATCATTAGATCGTTATTATTGTGACTCTGACATACATTGTTCTTAGATATAAATCACGATATCACTAAACAATGAATGAATGGATGCACATGCTTTACTTTGTTTGTAAAAATTAACAACAAATGGAAAAAAGAAAAAAAGAAAAGACAAAAGGTGTAGTTCTGCATGATTGGGAATTCACATCACCTCAGGTTACCTGACTCAAGCAAATTGCGATTGGACAGTTCTTTAACATAGCACGAATCTCAAAACAGACTCCACTTAGAGTCTCAATAGGCATCGGATTGAGCTTGACGCAGATAAAATTAATTTGGGCCGTCCGTTTCAAAATGCTTGAGTCAGGTACCTGAGAGGATACGGATCCGCATGATTGGCGGGGTGAAGAGATTTAACAAGTCAAGAAATGCATTTAAATAATTGTCAAGAATATAATTTCTAAATTATTATTTTGAAGAAACAAAGGACTTAAAAGTCCAAAGTCAAGACACCTATGCATAGTCAACATATTAGGTTTCTCTTTCTGTCTCGTTCAATTGTTAGTTCAAATTTTGTTGTCTAATTTAAAAAATAAAGAACTACGCGAAATGCGTGATTTAGCATGTAATTGTCCTGACACAGTATATGAGTTGTATGATAATATATCGTTGTGGTATGTTAGCTAGTAAGTAACTATTAATCTAATATATCGTTGTGGTATGTTAGCTAGTAAGTAACTATTAATCTATTATGTCAAAAATCAAGGAAAAACAGCTGATTTAATTATTGTGGGTCCGGTCTGTCATTCAATGTACTGTGAAAATCAGTGTGGTAAATAACGGCATGTGCTGGTCAGATGGACATGGTACCACCAAACGATTAATCTATTATGTCAAAAATCAAGGAAAAACAGCTGATTTAATTATTGTGGGTCCGGTCTGTCATTCAATGTACTGTGAAAATCAGTGTGGTAAATAACGGCATGTGCTGGTCCTGAAAGTGTGGTGATGCTTCAAAGGATTTATGGAAAAAAAATTGAAACATTTTTTTTTTGTATAAAATGAACATGAACTGAGCTGTGTGTATGAAATCCGTTTATCCAATTATCCGATTTGTATTGTACTCGATAAGAAAATTACGAAAAATAATATATTTTGTTAGTTTATGAAATAAGGATATGAGTAAAACTTAGCGGTGTGCTAATTAATTGGACTATATTATAAAAATTATCATTTTATTTGATAATTATTCATTATTTGTCTGCTATTCTTATCCTTAACTGATAATAGTATGATATATATAGAGAGAGAGGGGTTGGCTACTCTACCTACATAACATATGACGGCATATGCTTATAAGTTATTTTTACGTTTTTAAAGTCCAAATAGTCGATTTGAAGCGCTCAATATGTCCTCCATATTAAAATGTGTTTGGAGATCAAATTTTATATTTTTTGAAAAAAATTTACTATTTTTTTAGAATTTTTCAAAACAGTGTTTTTAAGATTTTTATTTTAATTTTTTCGATTTTTTTTGCCATATCAAAATACTGTTTTGAAAAATTCCCAAAAAATAGTAAAAAGTTTCTAAAAAATGTAAAATTTGGTCTCTAAGCACATCTAATATGGAGAACATGTTGACCGCTTCACATCGACTATTTGGACTTCAAAAATAAAAAAAATGACTTATAAGCATATGCCCTTATATACTTATGTAAGTAGAGTAGCCAACTCCTCTCTGTCTCTCTCTCTGTATATATAAGATCAATGTTTAACGGGTGTGTGTAGGATAATGAAAAGACTGTTTTAATTGTATGATTTTAGTAATGTTTTGGAGCAATTTTCTACAAAAAAATGAATTAACTGTGTTAAATTATATTTTAAGATGACAATTAAAAAAATATTTGATGGCAGTTTATTGGAATAAACCCCTTTCACATTAAATGGAACAATTGAAAGCAGTTGATCTTGATCTACTTTCAAGCTCTTAAAAAATGTTTACCGGTATTTAATAGCTGGATGAGTTTATTTATTAATCAAATTAATTACTTTTTAATTGTTATTTAACAACGGAACGTCTTTAGAGCTTTTAATTTAACGACAGGTCCATAAACTGTATAAATGGTTAATCATAAGTTCAATTGTATTTCTAAAAGTTCTCAAATTTACAATAAAAAAATATATATTTACACTCCTTACATATTTTTCCAGCTAGAGTTTTTTTTTTTGCCTAATCAAGATGTAGAAGGTTGATAAATTACCTGTCAAGTCATTTTCAGCAAACTTTTATACTTTAAATTATACAATACAAACTGACAAATTTCAAATTTAGAATAAATACATTATAATCAAGTTCATCAAGATTAATAGTTTGCATTAGTTTTTTTAAAATTGATTCAATGACTTCTTAGTTTAAGGCTTTAAGCTGAACACCAATCTTGCACATATTCTGGTGCTACAAGTTCTTGCATCATCTAATATCACCGTATCTCCGTTTATACAATTCAAATTTTTAAATCTAAGTGTCAATCAGAGCCATTTATTTTTAATCTTTTTTTTACAACGAATGCGTTTATTTAAAAATTTAAAAAGATTATTTTCTACTTAACTTTTTTTTTAAATAACTCAAGACTCTGTTAGTATTTTCTTGTTATAAAAACTTGTGGGTATTCTTAAAAAGGTTTGAGTAGAATACATTATACAGGGATATTCCAAGCAAAGCCCCTAAGATGACCTCAACCATCTAATTCTCCCAAATCAGCATTCAGAATTCCATCCAGCGGCTCAAATTTGATTTCCTTTTGTCCCAAACCGATTCAACTGCACAGCCATATAGCGGAATTGGGACGGTTTGATGCTGGTTGGAGCCGTTTGATCGCACCAAAATTTGTGCTGACAGATTTAAAGTTCGTACTGATCGAGTGCGCACGATTGTTGAATAGAAATTTTTATTGCTATTCTGATTATTGATGACTACAGTAAAGGTTATTATATCCAGCTATCTAACGGTTGCCTATATATTTCTGAAAAGGAAAAAACAAAGATTTGAGTTACTTTTTTTACTAAAAATAATTGCTGTTTTCCCCCCTAAAATAGGCTATTATGATTGATGAGAACCTTAACGGATCTGAGGCTTGTGATCCGATAATAATGCTAATTTTCAACACACGAATCGAACAGAGCCGACCGAGCAACAATTTCCATCAAATCACCCACGCCCTGAAATGTGAGTTTGTGTCCTCTGAGATATCTCAAAGCTTCAGTTTATCTAAAGACGGACCAAATTTATTTCAGCGCCTATTCGGAATGGAAGGGGCATATTATTAGGGTTTGAGATTCGTGGAGAACAGATTTGAACGGTCCAGATATTTCACTGATCAACTCAAACTTTCAGATATCTCAGGGAATGAGAATTCCTGAAGCGGGGCATATAATGGAGAACTGGAAATGCTGAGGGCCGTCTGAATTAATTCGCCACCTCTGAGATATCTCATATTTTGCGTGACTTATTTGGAAAAATCAACCGTTCACGTACGTTCTGAACGAATCTCAAAGCTCACATAACACTGGCCCCTGCGCTATCTCCAAATAGGCACCGGACACGTCGGTCACGCAAAATATGGGATATCTCAGAGGATACGCACTCCGTCTGAATCCGTTAATTGATATGACTTCCCTCTTTTTCCTTCTTATCTTTGCTTTGCGCACCTCGTGTATCCTTCTATGCAGCATGAGCTTCTCGGGCATAAATGGGTCGCGCAGGAGTACGCAACGAACCCGTTTTAATGGGTTTCTTGCAATAAATCTAGGAAAAGAGCATTTCATCTCGTAAATAACGATATGCGCTCGTCGGATGGACGGGGTACCGCCAAGCGGTTAGTCGGTATGCGACCGATTAATCGTTTTTATTAAAATTATGTGCACATATTCATAATTTATAAAAAATAATTTATTTAACTCATCAACTTAACAAATACGCTTATTTTTTCTTAACAATACATACACATTTTACATTTGTAGGTAACACATTTATTTAATGTAAAAATAAATTCGAAAATTAAGTTTTTTCAAATATTAATAATATATTATTTGAAAGAAATGAAACATTCTAACATAAAATCACTACATTTAGTTTATGATAACAACTTTATTTCATATATGAACATGTCGTACTAATTAAAAAAATTACATCAGTTAGTAAAAAAAACATAAACTATATAGATAATAGATGAATTAATCAATTTCAAAATAAGTAAGAAGAAAAAACATATAAAAAATATTGGATATATATCCAAGTACAAATAAAACTACAATACATTATCACACAGTCACAGAAAAAAAAAACAATGTGAAAATAAATATTTATTGAAATAAACGGGAATAAACGTGAATAAACGGACGATTAAAAGGAAATAAACGGAATAATCGGCCAATTAACAGAAAAATCCGTTAATAGACCTCCAATTAGTATATTCGTAACGGTTTGGCTGTTGTTAATGATTAAACGGGCGTTTAGTTAGCCGTTAAAGCTGTTTTTTACAACACTGTTTCATCCACGTGCGCTTCCCCACCACACAGGGGCGAACAGAGTGCTGGGTTTATTTGTGATCGAAAATCTTTCTTTTTTTTCGTTATATATAATGATTCGTGAACAAAAATATATTTGCCTGTGTTACGCATATCATTGTTTTATGTGTGGCACCTCTATACATTTTTTTTTTCTAATTGAAATCAATAATTCAATAAATTATCGTTCTTGCATTAAGGAATTAATCTTTCTATTTATTAAAATTATTTTCTATGCGGGTACCAAAACTCACAAATAATTCAAAAAATTATCGGTCTTACATGCATGTTTAAAATTATCGGTTGCATAGAATTATTCGAAATGAGATTTGATGGGTATCGGAACTCACAAATTAAGTTAGGAGAATCCATACTCATGGATATACTTTGGAATAGTTATGAGAATGTACTGAAATATTAAATAGTTTGTTGTATTGGAATAGTTATGGAAAATACAACCTTGGGAAAAATATTTATGGAAAATTGTATTTTTAAAAGACTTGTTATCAATATTAATTTTCTAATTAGTAGTATAATATTTTTTTATCAGTTGTAACAATATAGTCTAATAATTAGCATATAATATAATTGAGGGAAAAAAAGTAAAGTTGTAAAAAAAATAAAAGTTTCAAGTGATGTTGAAAACCAAGCGAATACTTTATTTGCAAAGAATAAAAATAAATGGCGAAAAGACTAGTTTAAACAATAGATTAAATTTAAATTGAAACATAAATTTGACATAAGTTCAACTATTTTATTACCATCCACATTTCTCACAAGCTCTTGAAAAAAAATTTGGCCAAACTAATTTTTTCCCATCATTTTAAGGTTTGAATGGAAATGAACTTTGAAAATATGAACTCAATATGGGTTAGAAAAAAAAACCACCGAATACATCATTTGAAAATTATTCATTTTATGCCTAAAAATCCTAAAATTATGCTTTTCCCTTGAGACCTGAAACGGTTCAAAAAAATTCGGTATTTTGTAAGCAAATAAACATAAATAGGATAACGTATGAAAAAATAAGACAAAAACTTATTTAATACAGAATTTCTGGTTACTAAACCTCTTCAGGTTTTGAAAAAAAAAAAAAAATTGAGAGAAAAGTTGGAGGTAAAAAATATATATATTAGATACGCGGATTTTCGATACTTGAAAAATTCACCGCGAAACGCTGGTCCAATATCCAACTCAAATACTAGATATCATATTTATAGATATGATACTTTCTGCACCTAAAAAATCAATATTTAAAATATATTTGGTATGGAAAGAATATAATCTATCACCATCAAGCAATTATATATGTGCAGTGCAAGTACCACCTAATTCAACTGATCTATAAACTACCCCGTTGTATGCTATATCAGTATATATAATATAAGTGCACTATATACAGAGGCCAAGTACACTAAGCAAAAATATGGCTAATTTCCCCTCTACAGCAATTGTTCCCTTGGCTCTTCTCCTTATTTTCCTCCATGGATTCTCCATTGCTCAACTATCTACAGACTACTACTCTTACTCATGTCCATTTCTGTTGCCAACCGTGAGAAGCGTGGTCCTGTCGGCTATCGCCAAAGAGCCGCGAATGGGCGCCTCTCTTCTCCGCCTCTTCTTCCACGATTGCTTTGTTAATGTACTTTGCTTATCTTAGCTATTGTATATACATTCATTTTGTTCATCTAGTTACCACCTATGTACAATATATTTACGACTCAATGCAAAACTTGAACTGGTATTTGGATGTATTATATCCTGTTTAGCAAGGATTTACTCATGAGGTAATGCTTAATTAGTATAATTTTAGCTTTTATATAACGGATTGATGTTTATCAGTATGACCACTGGCACGTAAAAAATCGAAACAAGTCACTAATTTAATTATTTAATTTATGATTTATTAGTTCAAAGTTTGAATATCTTTTTTTTTTTTCATGGTTTCAAACATATATTAATATTTTTATTGTATATAATTCTAGGGTTGTGATGCATCAGTACTGTTAGATGACACGCCGACATTTACCGGGGAGAAGACGGCTAAGGCAAACAACAACTCAGCTAGAGGGTTTGAAGTGATTGATCAGATTAGAGCAGCAGTGGAGCAAGTTTGTCCAGCTGTTGTTTCCTGCGCTGATATACTCGCCATCTCTGCAAGGGATAGTGTTGTTCTTGTCAGTATATATATATATAAATCCTATATATCTATTTCTCATAATATCAAAATTAGATTTTTTTTTAGCTTATGCATAAGTGCCTAACACATGTATGGTCTCTTAATTATAAGGTATCGTTGATTAGTATGTATATATGGAATGGAGGGGTCTGCATATGACTGCATAAAAAAAAAGGTCGTCTAATCGCTGTAAAATGTGATCTCAATGGTTTATTTTAACAACTTTGAACATGCTTTCTGAAATCAAGCGAAAATAATATCTAAAAATGAGTGAGGTTTTAGTACTGTGCATAGCACATGTTAGTCTGTACTATGGATTAATATCTCCGTTTCAAAGTCCAAACAGTCGATCTGAACTGCATAAAAAATGTACTTGTAAATCAAATTTTACATTTTTTTCAATTCTTTACTATTTTTTAGATAGGTAGAAAATCACTTGATCTAAAGATTCTAGATCATTCAAAAGTAGTAATTTTCTACATATCCAAAAAATAGTAATTTTTTTTTATAAAATATTAAATTTAGTTTACAAGTACATTTTTATATAAAAATCCATATTGAATGGTTCAGATTAACTATTTGAATTTTGAAAACGGATATATCGATCCATAGTACAAATTAATCAATCTGTGATATGCATTGTACCACAGCCTCACTCTTTAAGAATATAAAATTATACATTGTTGTTTTATGATAGCTAGATTGACTAATTATGTATCAATTATCATACAATTTAAATACTATTTGATGTTTTATCAATTTTAATAAAATATAGACTGTTGCAAATTTTATATAATTTGATAATGATAATTTTGCATTTTTTTTGTTATTGAGTATTTTCTTACTAAAAAATAGGAGCTAGTGTTAAAAGATGGGATAATAAAAAATGTACTCTAATATAAAATCATTTCAAATAAAAAAGATACAGTATATAAGAAGATATGTATGTGATAATTCAAAGATGTCTATACGTACCAAGATTGATTTGAGAATTTTGACCCATGTCTAGTCTTATGAAAATAAAAATATTAATGTTAAGTCAGAACAAAGTACACTATATAATTCCTGTACTTTGGTAATCTTTAATTTGTTCTTTTTTTCTGTTATAGTGTAAGTGCTATCTAATGCATGCATATATGGCAGCTAGGAGGGCCCAATTGGGAAGTCAAATTGGGAAGAAGAGACTCAAGAACAGCAAAAATATCCAATGTGAAGAAATTTATACCTCCTCCATCATCTAGTCTTGACAACCTCATCTCCAACTTCTCAGCTCATGGCCTCTCCACCAAAGATTTGGTTGCTCTCACTGGTAATTAATTAAATAATTTAATTATAGTTAATTTTTTTAACTTACTGATCCATTGACTATATATTCAAAGAGAAGGGTTCATATAATCATCTTAGGGGTGAAAACGGAGCGAATTCGGAGCGGATAATGCTGATACCAAATTCGTATCCGTCTTTCAACAAGCGGATACAAATACGGATACAGATAGTAAACGGATGTCAAAATTCAAAACCAAATCCACATTAAACAGATACGGATACGGAGCGGATAATCAACGAATACTGATAGAAAACGAATAATTGTCGGATAATTGAGTCATATGAACTTTAAGATACAAATATTAACTAAAAAATTAATTAAATTAAGAAACCAAATCAGAAAATGAAAACAATGGAGGTGTTCTTGAATATAGAAATGGAGAAGAATTTATACAATAGGAACAAACTTCAAAAATACTGTCGGCCAAGCTTTAAAGTAAAAAAAAGAATGAAAATTCAGTTCAAACTCGAAAGCAGCGACGTCCGGATTGGTTGACAATATTAATCCCACATTAGAAGAAGAGTAAGGGAGGAAGCAGTATATAACGCCCTTCTTTTCGAAGATCTCCAAATAGCAGTGGGAAGCTACTGGATACTGCTGTAACTGGATCCGTGAAGATTCGTATCCCGATATACACGGATATCCGCTTCATTTTTAGGATCCACAAAAATTATCCGTATTCGGACGTTGACACTTTGAATATATCCAGATCCGTTTACACCCGTAGCTCATATGCATTTTTAAAATATCTTCCTTATATATATTTTTTTAAACTTTTAATAATTAAAATTTAAAACTCAAATGTCACACTAAAATTGTTAGATATGATTTATATTAATTTTTCTATACATGTGTAAAAGATTTTAATATTTTGACTTAAAGAATTTTTAACTTATCGATTTATATAAACAAAATTGAAATCTGATAAAAAAATTATGTGCATGTTGAAAAATAATAACTGTTTTATTTTGACAAATGATTTTTAGAATTTTAAAATTTAGACAATAAAAAAAATAGAATTTTGTATTTTTCATCAATGAAGTTTGATTGACCAATATAGAAGACTAGCTAATCATGTTAGCGTCTTTCAAGAAAATTAATCCTAACCAAATAATCATATTAATTTATTAAATGTAATCATAAAACCATGCCAGTATAATACGTATTACAGCTGTCACATTTTAGCAAGGCTTTCTGCATTTAAGTGATTAATTGCGAGAGAAAATAACAAATGACAGTAATTTGACAGGTTGGACAAACCAACCAACTAATTTTAGATGACATGTATACTTTGGTTTATGACATGATTTTAACATATTGTGATATATAGTAGTTCACTTAAAAAATAAAGAAAGTATTTAATTATCAATATGAGTAATTACATAAATGCATGATTTAAAATCACAAATGATAACTAGCTAGGTCAGTAACTTCAATATTTTCAATTTAGTTTTTTAAAATGTATAAAATACAAATCAACTATATATTACACAAAAATAGATCAGTCTATTTCGATTAAACACAACGGTTAACATCTGCTAGCTACAGCCACGCTTTGTTCAAATTAAAGCATATTTTAATTAAAAACTTCAAATTCATTTTTTTCAGTCCTAAAGAATTGCATAAATCATGTTAATTTATAAAATACACATTTATCATTTTCAACTAAATTGCTTGACTGTTAGTACAATTTAGTAATTAATTAATTGTTTATTAAAAAAATTGATCAAAAAATTAGAAATGTTCAGAAGATGAGAACCTATAATATTACTTTAAATAATTAGCTCCAACAAAATGCGGATTAAAAAGGTTAATCAATCATATCATGATGAACACCCAAAAGAAGTGCATGTATTAATTAATGTCGGCAACTCGGCATGTTACCTTTATTCCGGTACTCTCCATTTCATTAAAAAGGAGAGAGTTTCTTGGTTATGCATAAATACAGTATCATTTACCAAAAGTAAAATGCTGGAACGTTCCATTTACAGCAAACTGGAGGCATGCAATCCGTGACGCTTATGTGTTACTTGCAATATTATCCTCAGTGCGAGGTGGGATTTTCTTTATACAACGAGAAAGTGTGAAATTAAATTGTGCTTATGAAAACCATAAATTATTTTTTAGAAAAGTTGGAAATTGAATTTTTATCTATATAAAATATGCATATTTATTTAATTATTTTTTTAAGACTATGGACTACTTCAAACATACAACCTCCCATACAAAGAATTATACCATTAGTAAGCTACAAATTTATTAATTCAACCCCTCTTGTGAAAATTCACCGTAGTGATTTTGGAGTTGAAAATCATATTATAGTCCATGAATATAAAAGATAAAACATATATATGTTAAATTCATTATATTTGTATGCATTTATAAATCATCATGACCTAGATGCATCCTAGACTGAAGTCACTAGTTGTTTGGAAATGCTTCTAATTGATGTATTTCTTCGTTGCATTTCTAATTGATATATATACACACACACACATTATGTTTTTTCTCAAACTTTTTTTAAACTATACTTATATTAAAAATAATTATCAAAGTATATTTTATTTAAAATTTTGTCGTATGTGGGCTCCACCTAGAGTGGGGAAAACGTGCCGTGCCGTGCCGTGACTAACACGCCGTGACTTTGGTCTCGTGCCGTGCCGTGCCGTGACCAAGTTAATTTTTCACGTGCCGTGACCAAAATGTCAAGGGGTGGTCACGACACGCGAATGGTCACGCCACGTGAGTCACGCCGTGCCTAAATGTGCCGTGACCATACGTGACTCGCGTGACCATTTAATCATAATTTAGGTTAGTTTATTCAAGATTCACCACTAAATCAATATCTAATGGTCCTAATTACACGTAACTCGCGTGACTACGTGTCGTGCCGTGACTAAATCTTTCAAGTGCCGTGCTAAAATTTTAAAAAATGAGCACGGCAAGCGAATGGTCACGGCACGTGAATGACACTCGTGCCGTGCCGTTCCGTGACGAAACCGGCTCCGCCGTGCCATTTTTCCCACTCTAGCTCCACCCCTCAAACAAGGCAATGTCTGATAATATACGTGTACTTGTATCTTTGGGCTACCAAACATATAACAATTTTGTCCTCGTTGCCTTTAGGTGACACTGACAAAACACGATATAGGTGGGTCCAGATTGGTGCATTGTTAATTGGTTGTTGTCAGTACGGATCAGTTTGGTTGTTGTCAGTACATATCAGTTTGGTGTATCGCTCCTAAGTTGTAATTTAGTTTAATTTGCTCGTTGAATAATTTCATATTATAAGGTAGGTTGGCGATTACGTGTCCCATATGGTAACAGAGTACTACAGGGAGAGAGATGGTTAGTGGGGAACAATCATTAAAAAATGAAAACATATAAATTTCATTTTGTAGACATAATTTTATATATTTTATGAAATAATAAAATTTAATATTTTTTTATCATTTATCGAGCAGTTTAAATATTCAAAAGTTTGAATTTAAAGATTTCTCATTTATTATATGACAGTTTTTTAAATTATATGAAATTTTATATACATGTACAGACCTTGTATACCTAAAAATGTATTAAAAACTTATTTCTTCAATTTTTGAATAATATTTTATTTACTATTTGAAAGTTAATGTTAAGAGTTTCAAATAATTTTATTTTAGTCCATATTTGCTTTGAGCATGAAATCATAATTAAAACCCTTTAACTCATTCTTATTATGGACACTAATTTTTTAAATCTGTGAACTCCCATACAAAAGAAAATATTTTATTTTATCAGTTAAGGTAGACATAATTTTCATATTAGTCCATATATATTAAATCGCGCTTTGATATTAGATTATACATTTAGTTCATACAACACTATTCTTTGAGAACTTACATTTTACTCTTAAAAAAAATGAATTTTCCTTTCTTCCTCATGACTTACAAAACATATATCAAACTAATTAAATTTCTCACTATTTTGATCAACAGGAGCTCACACAATTGGACTAGCACGGTGTGTGAATTTTCGATCACACATATACAATGACTCAAATATCGACGCCACCTTATCTACAGCTAGAAAAGCAATCTGCCCTCGAAAAACTGGCTCCGGTGACAACAACCTCGCCCCGCTTGATCCTCAAACAACAATGGTTTTCGACAACTACTTCTTCAAGAACATATTAATCAACAAAGGATTGCTCCACTCGGATATGGAGCTTCTCAACATGACATATACCGCTTCTCTTGTGAAGATCTATAGTCGTGATAGTGTCGCTTTCTTCGGCGATTTTGTGGTTGCGATGATCAAGTTGGGAGATGTGAGACCACTGACTGGAAGTAAGGGTGAGATCAGGATTAATTGCAGGAAGATGAACTAATTGCTCTCATGGTTTGTGAACAAAATTCAATTTGGAGTTTGATAGTTTTTATTTATTAATGAAATATAGTTTGAAGGCTTTTTGTTAAGGGTGAATGGGTGACGAATAATTGGAGTCATTGAATTTTGTTTATTTTGCTTTTAGTAAATGGTGTTTAAACAATGGATTTTTTGTAGTAATAAATGGAGATCAATGAAGCATCTTACCTTTAAATATTCATAACATATTCTCAAGTTAGATTTCGAACATGCTGACTTCTCACATAGAATTTATAACTTTAATCACTAAATTAAAAGACTGATTTTTAATGTTAAAATAATTGTGGTCATGTATTTTTTTTTTTGAATTTGTGTTAAATTATCTTGTCTTAGAAAATATATGATGGCATAAAGTTCTTTGAACATATATGCATTATTATGATCTCCGATTTCAATATCTAAACAGTCAATTTGAACTACTCAACATGATCTCCATATTAAATATACTTGGGGACCAAATTTATATTGTTTAAAAAGTTACTATTTTTACATAGATATAAAATTACAATTTTTGGATGGTCCACATTATAAAATATAGTGAATTTGTATCTATCTAAAAATAATAGTAAAGAAAATTTCAAAAAATATAAAATTTGATCACCAAGCACATTTTAATATAGAAATTATGTTTAGCGGTTTACATCAAATATTTGGACTTTAAATAGATGTGAGATATGATTAGAGTACATAAATAATGAGACGTTTTAAACCTACTCATTAAGTTGAACTATATATCAAATGCATGCATTCAGAAATATGCAAAATTAGTGTTAAACATGAGGACAGTTAAAATGCATCATTGGTTTTGTGAATCAACCATGCTCCACATCTTTATATATGTTCTCAAAGTTCAAACAGTTGATCTGAACCGCTAAACATGATCTACGTATTTAAATGTACTTAGACATCTTTATTTATATTTTTTGAAACTTTTTTACTATTTTTTTAGATAGGTACAAAATCACTATTTTTGAACCTTAAAAAAACAATAATTTTGTATCTACCTAAACAAATAGTAAAAAAATTCCAAAATTATCAAATTTGGTGTCTAAGAGCATCTATATCCAGCAACTCAAATGAGTTTCTAAATCACTATTAACTATTTTTTAGAAATTAAGATCTCTAAAGTTTCTAACTCTCACAATCCTGAAATTAATTTTAGAGTTTCTATTAAGCCACATCAGCAACAAATTAAAAAGGAAAAATAATTTGGGCCAATCATTTAGTCAGCATGGAGTTTATAAACAGTTTCTTAATAAAAATTTACTGCATAGTTTATAAATGAGAAACTCTCCCACATCTCTGAAACTGAATTAGAAACTGTCACATCAGATTAGAAACTCTAATAGTACCAGAGATTTAGATGCTCTAAGCACATTTTAATATGAATATAATGTTGAGCGTTTCGAACCGACTGTTTGAACTTTGAAAACAGAGATAGAGATGTGAGGTATGGTTGGAGCACAAAACCAATGGTACATTTTAATCCTACTCGTTTAACATATTAAACTAAGAATAATTATTGTCAAAGATTACAATATTAGAATAAACAATAAAAATTCTCTTAGTGAACTTACCAACTTAGACCTTGATTGGAATGAAAATTCTCTCTTTATAGTTTGAGAAATGGAATTCTTTTTTTTTTTTTTCTTAATCAAATGAGAAACGAATTCGTTTGGCACACGCGCACTTTAATATACCAATTCTTATATTGGTTAGAACAATTCTTATATTGATTAGAAATAGAATATATCAAATGGTGGTATTTTTGCAAAAATCTTATTTAAAATCAGATCTAAATTATCTGATTTGTGTTAAAATTTACGCTCATGGTTTTAGATTCACATAATTATTTAATTTTACTAAGTTCTAAATCAGCTCATGGTTTAGATTCACATGACTATTTAATTTTACTAAATTCTAAATCATCACACGAATTTTGATACAGATCAAAAAGTTCGAATCTAAATTATTTGATACGAATTAAAATTTATGTTCACTGTTGAAACTCACATGACTATTTAATTTTACTAAATTCTAAATCATTACACATCTTGATGCAGATCGATGAGATTAGATCCGGTTATTGGACAAAACTCAATTCCTATATCCAAAGTTTAAGAATTACAAGTTTGACCACTCTAGTACAGCATGATTGGTCTTTCGTCCTACTAATACTAATATACTATGCTCTTTTGGTTGCTAAAAAGCAAATGAATTATGAAATATGGATATGTTGCCCCCAATCAATTTAGCATGAAATTTACTGTTATTTGTACGAATTGTAATTACTTATTCTTTGTAACATACACTGGAAAAAAAAATTCTTTTAAATAAATTAAGACTAAATTCCTAAAATTCAATTTCAGATTTCGTTAAAGAATTCAGTTGAATATATTTGGATCAGTAACTTTCATTTGAGCACTAGGATACAATACAATGAATTAAATAAATTAAGGGGGCGTCAACAAGTAATGCACTCCAGGTATGTCTAATAATTATTCCTAATGAAGCACATTTGTTTAAAGAGGGATGCTTCTATGGACATAAGGACCTATTTGTAAAATAAATATATTTTCATTTTCAAAGTTCAAACAGTCGATCCGACCGTTCAACATTATCTCCATATTAAAATGTACTTGGAGGTCAAATTTTACATTTTTTTGAATTTTTGTACTATTTAATAAGTATTTTACAAAACTAGTCAAATTCAGACCATTGAATTTTGTACACATCTTAATAAATAGTAAAAAATTCAAAAAAATGTAAAATTTGACCTCCAAGTACATTTTAATATGGAGATAATGTTGAACGGTCGGATCGACTGTTTGAACTTTGAAATGAAAATATGCTCATTTTACAAATAGGTCCTTATGTCCATAGAAGAATTTGCCTTGTTTAAAACACATATTTGATGAGTTCGATAATTACATCACTTTGTAGGGGGCTAATGGTAAAACGGGATAAGAACTTTTAGAAAAAGTCTAATGATATTTGGGTTTACATGTGGAATGATACAGTAACATATAAGAAGCCTTGGATCCGAATGGTAAGGAGACGTGTTGTATTTATAATAATAACAGGACAAAAGTGTCATTTTTACTTGTGTGAAATCATTTTCTTCTATTATATAGACTTTACTGATAAAAAATTTAAGAAAAATTTAATTTATTTCCATTTTAATTTTTGATCAATGAAGTTCATATGAATATCATATGTATTAAATTCTATTGAATTGAAATAAAGTACTCTAAAAAGTAGTGTTCCGAACAGAGCAATATTAAATAGTTTTATTTAATTTTGTTTAACAAACAATGCCCAAAATGTTTACCTTTTTCATTATATTCATATAGCATTATTCTTTGTTTTAAGCAAGTCGGTCCGATTATTTAAAACGACAAAAAAAATCTTTTTCTCCATTTTTTATGTTACTATCACTGTCCAATTTTAAAACAAGTCTAGGACAGTTACGTTATTCGAGTTTCGTTACAAATATGTTATCTTTTTTATGGTTATATTTTTGGAAAAAAGTAGTTTAAAAACCAATAAAAAAATTTATAATTTCATATATTTTTTTATAATTTCTCTTCAAAAAATATGATGTAAAAGTTAAATATAATTTCAAAACATACAAGTAACATACTTTTTTTTTCTCTTCAAAAAATTACAAAAAAGAAAGAAGTAAAAAACCATTAGTGACGTAAAAGTTAGAGCTTGCTGCTTGTAACAAACAAAAGACAATCAATAGCACATTAAAAATACTTTTCATGTTGGTTTTATTTTGCTCAATAATATCATGGTACACATTGCATGCTTCACCGAAGCCTACACAGAAAATGTAACAGAGGTTTACACAAAGAACAGTAAATCTGATCAGTCGCAACTCAATCCGACGGAGGAGAACGGTCTAATTCTCCAGTCGCTGGTCATGCGTCCCGGACTGGGACTGGGCGGAATCCATATCCTCTTAGGTAACACAATATTTCTGATTAGATTCGGTCCGAGATGAAACGCACGACCTTCTTTAATATTCGTGTAGATTCTGTTTAAAAGGTCTGGATCCAAATAGAAATATTCTGTTACCATAGGTGTTACGAATTCGACTGGCTACTGGGGCTTACAAACTCCGAGAAGGAAGAATTTATTCATGATATCATTACTTTTTTCTATCTTTAATGTCCGAAACTTTTATTAATATCCTCGATTTAAAACAATTATAGAAATACCCTCACTTTTAAAAAAAAAAAATACCTCAACCGTCAAGATTCCTGGTGGACGTGGACCGCTAAGATTCCTAATAGTTTCATTTTTTTTTTAAATTGAAGGAGTAATTGAAGGGTAAAATTGTTCATCAATTAATTTTGTTAACTATTAATATCAACCTCACAATATAAAACTATGATAAATGACATAACAAATAAAAAACACTGTATTAGTTCAATAAAAAAAGATGAGCATCCTTCTTTCGGACGAGCGTATATGAATGCTCCAATAATTGTACACAATTTTACTGTATGATCTGTGAGTAATAAAAGAATTCAAACTTTTCCATGTCATTGGTCTGTGCCTTCATGTTATAATGTATCTTTAACTATTTTTTTTTAAATTACATGGCAGAGGTTGATAGATAGGGATCCCCAGAAGGGTTACGACATAGCTAAACAAACAAGCGTATTTTTTCAAAGTCATTTTTCTCATTTTTAAAGCACTTGTAGCCTGTAAATGTATTTCTCTTAGACATCTCTTCTAACAGCCGAGGCTAGGACAAATGATAAGGCAAGAAGAGACAATATTATCATTGAGAAGGCGATCTCTGATGGAGAAACTTCAAATATGCGTATCTCGGTGCTCGAGTGTTCGATTTCAGCGTATGACAATTTTCGGACAGATTGCGAGAAGAAGATATAGATTTTGAACCGTTATTGTTCAATGGGCAAACAACGCAGCCAAAATTGCAAACAAAACAAAGATAAAAGCCTCACAACTTGAGTTTAAGTTTCCGATTAAGTTTTTTTTTTCTTTTGTCTTTTACTATACTTTTTAGACATTGTTCACATAAATGTATGAAGTTTCAGATCTAGATTTTTTTGTTATATTTTTATTTTCTCATTATATATTTTCATTTAAATGTTTTTATTTTGAAATTTAGTTTAACATTTTTGATATTAAGATCTAGGGTATGCTATTAAAAAAAGGACAATCATTGAGATTTAGTTTAGTGTTTTATTAAAATTTTAGTTTAGTATTTTCATTTTGAGAATTTAAAAAAAAAAACCCAAAACTGCCCCAAATTCTGGCAGTGTACTACAGAACAGAACTATCAGAATTCATGATGGTTGGTGCATTTTAAAAAAAAGGTTGAGGGTATTTGTGTAATTTTTTTAATTGACAATAATATAATTTTTTTGGCTTTTATATGCACTTCTATTTGACCAATTTATAAATATCATATTCGACCAATCACGCTATTATGTACATGAGAAATAAGAAAAAGCTGATGCCAAGGCGAAGAGTAGTCCCTCAGGTACTACATGTAAATGTGGAAATAAACAGTACTGATCTTATTCTATCAAGTCATGTATTTGACTAGATCTTAATCTTAATTCAGGCCTGGTAGAGGTATATAACTTAATCCAGATTGTTCTAGCATTACCATTAATCATTCTGTATATATGGTGGATTAACATATTCCCTTTTTGTTTCTTTTAAGGTCTGGTTCAAATGGATTTTAATTTTACAAAAAAATCTCCTTTATCTCGAGACTGCATGGCTTGATTCCTTTTGAATATTTCGGTACCCTGTAATAAATGAGAAGAGTTTAAATACATCCATTTTTATGTCTTCATCATATATTTATTTTTAATATTTTTAATAATAATTTTTTTTAATTTTAAATATTATATACTAAAATTAAAATGATTAGATGTGATATGTATTATTTTCTCTATACTTACATAAATAATAATTTCCTTTTAACTTTATATCGATATGAGTCAATAAATTATAAAATCAACATTTAGAAATTTTCACATCAATATATTTTTACAAGCTTTTAATTCTAATAAAGATATATTTGAAATGTCATAATTTTTTACATGTGCATAGAGAAAGTAATATGAATCAAACTTAACTGTTTTATTTTGACATTTAAGTTTTAATTTAAAATTATTAGAGTGTAAAATTAAGGCTTGATAGAGACATGAAAATTACGAGAGCTTCAATAAGTATGAGAAAACTTTTTAATTCATCCATTTTTTTACTACAAGAAAGCTTGTACGCCTCTTTTTTTCTCCCATAATTAAACTCCACGAGGTGTTTCATTTCAAACATGCAACTTTTTATACATATATATTCACGGGCCCAAGCCTCGGAATGCAAAAAAAGATATATAATGAGGAAATTATTTAGATTCTTTATTATTTCCTGCTTTTTTTTGGAGGGTGGTTCTGATGTCGTTTGCAAAGGACACGAGAAACGTAAGTTGGTGATGGACAGAAACTGTATTGCTCAGGATTTTAAATGAAGTAGTTATTTTCCTGTTTATCTTAGAAAGTTGTCTATTCAAATTAATAACATATCAAAATCCAATCTGCATGGAAAATAACATTTGACCCGCTTGCTTCTATCCAAATTTTTCGTAAGTAGCTAGCTAGATCAACACACATCTGTTTTGGGTAATGTTTCTAGATTACCAACCTATTATTTATCCTTTAATAATAGGTTTTGAGTTCATATCATTATTTCTAAGAAACTCTATATCCTTTAATAATTTAATTATTGCATATTTAGGGTGAGAGAAATAATATTTGCAGATTAATCATTGCAATTTACTTAGAGCATGAGCCATGATATTGTTAATTAATGTTATTAATGTTGTTTTTCTAAATGATGACATATATATATTTGTGCAAAAGCTATAGTCAATTAATCTTTACTATCTTTGGATAAATAAATATTACAATAACATCCCTATCAAGTTCAACTTCCTAGCTTTTTGCTCTCCTTGATGGTACATGCATTCCAACAAACCAAAAGTACATGTATGTACAATTGACCACTAGAGCATTTCTCTTGTATATAAATAGCCAAGTGTATAATATAATGTCACCATAACTAATTTGTTCTTCCAGTTTAACAATGGCTAACAATAATTCCATCTCTAAAGTCTTATCAGGGATCTTGTTTCTTTTCTTCTTCCTTGAATGCTCTAGTGGTCAATTGTACCCAAATTATTACTATTCATCATGCCCCCCAGTTACTGACATTGTGAAAACCGTCATTAAGTCGGCAATAGCATACGATGCCAGAATGGGCGCCTCGCTGCTTCGGCTCTTCTTCCATGACTGTTTTGTTCAGGTACATCTATCTATATACACCTTTCAAATTACAGTGTTACTTTTTTTTAAAGTCAAAATTATTTCAACACAAAATAAAATAACAAAATAAAATAAGGATTATTTTTTTTTCTACTATGACAATTTTTTAAGAAGTAAACTTTGTATCAAGCTATATGGCCAACATTATATTATTAGTCATAACAACATATTTTTCATATTTTGATATTTTGTTCATTTGTATGAATATAACTCATACATCTTAATTAACACCAAATTGCAATATTGGTTCATTTCCAACTGTGTAATAACTATATTTTAAGGGCTGTGATGGATCGGTTTTATTGGATGACACACCGACCTTCACCGGAGAGAAGACAGCCAACCCCAACAATGGCACATTAAGGGGATTTAAAGTTATTGATCAGATAAAACAAGCAGTAGAGAAGGTTTGCCCTGGTGTCGTGTCGTGTGCTGATATTTTGGCAGTAGCTGCCAGAGACAGTGTTGTGATTGTAAGTACAACTTTTGATAAGAGAATTAGTTTTTGATTTAGTGACAAAGGCGATGCTCTCCGTGTAGGAGGTCGCATGTTCAAAACTCGGAAGGAACAATCATTTATGAATATTAATTAGTTGGATAGCTTGACCAACCTTTACTACAAAAAACTTTTGATAGCTTTCTACAAGATTCCAATGATAATTGGAACATGTATGAAATCCTACTTAATTTGGTTACAAAAAAATAAGTGAAAATATTAAACAAGTCTAAAATCTATATTTATTTACTGAAGGTGAAAGAAAGAAAAAAGTGTTTTCTCAATTAAGAACACACTTTATTGACCATAGATGAGGAGATATATAACATGAGGTTTATAATGACTAATAATTATGTATTTTTTTATAGTTAGGAGGGCCATATTGGGAAGTCAAGCTTGGAAGGAGAGACTCAAGAGGAGCAAGTATATCCAAGGCAAACAAAGACTTGCCTACACCTACATCTAGTCTTAGCACTATTACCTCTAAATTTGCTGATCAAGGCCTCTCTCTGAAGGACATGATTGCTCTCTCTGGTAATTTTACATTGCCTCTCTCTCAGGGGTCAGGACATAAAAATACCCAAATTATTTTTTAATTATATATACACTTTGCTGTTACAAATAGTTCTTATTATTTTCTGAAAAAACAAAATACCCAAGTGCCCCTCTCCCCCAAATACACACACACACCCCAATTAACGAAAGAGTTATATCGGTGGATAATTTTAAAGAAATGTGAAAATTTTCTTATTTTTGAAATAAGATGCCAAAAAAGTTGGTGATTAATTGAAGTCTGAATTAGGTAGAAGTATGTTCTCATTTGCATGTAATGTTAAATGCAGATAGATCTCTTGTTTCATATGTATGGAAATTAAAAGATTTTATGGTGCCTTAAATGTGTAAGTTCTAATTAATAAATTGAGCAATTTAGCACGCATATAGTAGCCTTGAGTATAATGATAATATATAAGAAAAAATTTCTAATTGAGGCTATGTTTATTCTATAGGCAACTTTAAGCCAACCCAGATCTAGACTATGAATTAATTATCTTATTTTATAAATATACTATTATTAATAAGTTTGTTCTAGTAAGACAACCCATTATGTCATTAATTGTACAGTTGCCAGAAAAGTGAGAAAGTGATGTCTCCTAGTCCTTTGGCACAATATATAACAATTATAAAACAGAGTCCATATCCTCTGAGGTAACAAATATTTCTGTTTAGGTCCAAACCGTCCGATCAGAATTTGGACCAATCCGGTCCGACGTAGGATGCACAGGCCCCCTTTAATATTTGTGCGGATTCTGATCAAACAGTTCAGATCTAAACAGAAATATTTTGTTACCTTAGGTGATATGAATTCTTATTAAACACATGCATGCTTTTATGTGCATGGTTGCATAATAACATTTTTTTTTTGCAACAAGTGTGTGATTTGTTTAAGTAAATATGCCATTCATCTGATGGTTTGTATTGTAATTAGAAACACCAATTTTTGCTGTTAATTCTAATTATGTGATTGATCATAGGTGCTCACACAATTGGTAAGGCGAAATGCGTCAACTTTCGTTCACACATATACCAGGACTCGAACAAAAACGGCCTTTTTGCCGGTTTCCGGAAATCCATTTGCCCCCCGGTAAATGGCACCGGTGACGACAACTTGGCTCCCTTGGATATGATTACCGAGACGAGGTTCGACAATAGCTATTTCCAAAACCTTGTTGCATTTAACGGTCTGCTCCATTCGGATCAAGAGCTCTTCAATGGAGGCCCTGCGGATCTTCAAGTGTTGCTCTATAGCACCTGCCAGGAAGCTTTCTTCTCAGATTTCGTCCAAGGGATGATCAAAATGGGCGATATAAAGCCGCTTACCGGGTCTAAAGGAGAGATCAGGAGGAACTGTAGAAAGATCAATTAATATGTTTTTGTCTTTCTTTTCCAATCTTTTTGTAGCTTTTTGTTTCTGTGTGTTTTTGCAATAAGGTTTTTAGCTGTGAAAAAATGGATTTTGTTTGGTTTGCTGAGTGCTTGCAAGGAAGTGTGTGTAAAATTGTAAGAAGAAATTGAAATTTGTTTTTTCCTACTCTATCTATCCCCTCTCTGTTTTATCTGTAGCATTAAAAAGAATGAAATGGGCCATTTGGGCCTTTCTTTAAAAAAATGAAATAAATTTATATTCATTTTTTGGAAAATTTTGATTTGCATCAGCATTTTGAATTTAGTGAAACGTTAGTAATTTTAGTGTTTTGGATTCGCACTTTGTGAAACACAGGTGAATTCTATTTAAAAAAAATTCTATTATGGAAAAAAGAACTGTCAATTTTAGCGCTTAGTTAGATTCGAAATGCTAGCAAAATATGTCGCCACATCCAAACATGATTTCGGCTTAAAATGAAATTATTTTGATTTAATATCACAACTTTAATTTTTTAAATACTACAACTAAAATAATTTACAGCTGTGAGCCGTTGAGATAAATGAAACATTATTCCAAAATTTTAATTATGTGTGTACATGTGTATCAGTAACATAGAAACAGATAGAGAGTCAATCTTATTACCAAAGTAGACTAGCATGCTTCTAAAAGTAAAAGTCGATCGTTCAAAGGGAACGGTGCCACACTAACCTTTTTTTCCTTTTTCAAAGGGATGGGGAGAAATTTTTATTTTTAGAAATATATTCAATTTTTTGCCCGGAAGAATAAAGATGAAAAGTTTTGTTCAATATACTAGCAGAAATCAAATGAGGTGAATCGATTCCTTTAAGTATTTTGTAAATAATCCAATAATTGAGTTAATTTCTTAAGGCTGTGTTCCACAAGTTCCTCATTAAGGGCCTGTTCGGTGTCCGAGTATGAGTGTGGAATTAGAAAAACTTTGAACTAAATTTTACTGTTTCTGTGGAAAATAAAATTCACTTAAGAGTGAATTTTTTTTTCCCACAGGAACAGTGGGCGCGTCTGAACAGGCCCTAAAAGAAAGAGAAAGGATGGAAGAGGAATAGAATAGGAATTCATATCCTCCTCAGTACAAGACAAATGAATCTTTTAGAATTAGTGGATCTTGGCCGTTCTTTTAACTTTACACGAATCTCAAAGCACAAATAATACTGGCTCCTTGCGCTATCCTCGAATAGGCACCAAATTGATGCTTCAAAGTTTTGCTCAAGTTTTATACATATTTCATCTCCTCTTTCTTTTTCTCACATACGTTCATTTTCAAAATTTAATGTTCTTGAAAAAGTAAAAATTCTGATCATATCAGGTTAAAGCTTAGTTTCTGTCCGCTCCCTTTCCTTCGCGTACCTCTTTCTAGAGCAGATCCTAAGAGTTTGTATGCAGAATAATGCCTATCTGCATACAAAATTTAAAGAATCAAATCAATTATTTTATTCTTTATATGGTATCGGAAAAAAAATCTAACAGTTTGGTTAGATGGGTACAAACCGTCAGCTTGGAATGTTCAATTATTGAGACTTCATGGAGTGCCAGAGCAGAATGAGGCATTTCCTCGCCCTTCCTACGCGTTGGTAGGTAATTCTGTGGGAATTTTTAATACAGGGTTGTTATAAAAAGTACATTGCTCATTTGAAAAATCATTCTCGTCATATTTTCAGTGTCATATACAATAATTGTTGGCGTGTAGAGTGTAGTGCTACTTTACAAATGGACATTATTTTCATGTGTTTATACTAAGATGCTTATAAACTAAGTGAAGGCTTCATAGATAAACATAGCAATATACACAAAATTAAAGCAATGTAGAAGCACAAGCCAAAATCTCACTTTACGGAAAGATATACGCATGCATCTCCTTGGAATTTATTCAGGCTAAACAAGACTTAATTATTTGTAAACAGCCCTCAACACGAAGTCTGGATCAGATAAGTATTAGACAGTGAAATCTACAACTTTACGATCTAAATTTACTCACTTCAGTGCCAAACTCAATCTAGTGTCTATTGAAGATGTAGGAGTTCTCTTTAATATTCATGTCAGATTAAAGGAACGGTTTGGATCTACTAATTTAAAAGATTACTTTTTATGGTACCAGAGAGGATATGAATTCCTATGGATCCTCCATAGTTTCTCAGATTTTAGATTTGGAATCCAGACCATCCATTTAAAATCTGAACTAATTTGGTCCAAGTTAGAAAATTTACAAATAATTTATTCATGCCAATGAGTATCGGACAGTCCACATTTTTTCTACAATAACTCAAAATTTGAATTACTATAGACGATAATAAATTATCCTCTAGAAGACCTTATTTGAATTTAAAATCCAGACCGTTCGATCAGAAAAAAAATAATTCGGTCCGTATCCTCTGTATGAATGACGTATCACGTATGAGGTAGGTTGATGATTCGCCACATATTGTCTCTCAGCATTCGTCACAGAGGATCTGTATTATGTGTTATTTTTTTAGTAGTCGCCAGTCGGTGAGTCGCTTTGTTTGACCCAAGTCAGCTGTCATAAACTACACTTTGGCATCTTTTGTGAACTAGAGAAGGAAAAAGACAACACTTAACTAACTTCAAAGCAAAATCAAGTATAAATATATATATATATATAGTAAGGCTACGGTGCTTTGCAAAGTAAAAACTCCTCTTTACTTCGGGCTACTTTTTGTATTTTGAAAATTCAAACAATCGATCCGAACCGTTCAACATGTTCTAAATATTAAAATGTGCTTGGAGATCAAATTTTACATTTTTTGGAATTTTTTTACTATTTATTAAGCCACTTTGAAAATTCCAGATCATATGGTCCAGACTGTTTTTACTGTTCACCCGGATCTGGAATTTTCAAAGTGGCTTAATAAAAGTAAAAAATTCCAAAAAATGTAAAATTTGGTCTCCAAGCACATTTCAATATTTAGAACATGTTGAACGGTTCGAATCGGTTGTTTGAACATCAGAATGGCAGATTTGCTGCTGGCAGCACTTGGCCGAAATGCTACCAGCAGCAAATTAGCCATACTATATATATATATATATATATATATATATATAGCTGGGTTATGGTGAGTTGTGAAGTAAGATGTCATTTTTACTTCACGCTCATATTTTCATTTTGAAAATTCAAACAATCGATCCGAACTGCTCAACATGTTCTCCATATTCAAATGTGCTTGGAGACTAAATTTTACATTTTCTTGAAATTTTTTACTATTTATTAAGCCACTTTGAAAATCACTATTCCGGTGGTCTAGAAATTTTTATTGTTTTTTACTGTTCACATTGGATCACCGATTTCAAAGTGGCTTAATAAATAGTAAAAAAATTCCAAAAAATGTAAAATTTAGTCTCCAAGCACATTTCAATATAGAGAACATGTTGAGCGGTTCGGATGAGTTGTTTGGATTTTCAAAATGAAAATATGGTGTGAAGTACAACTCACCACAGTCTATATATATATATATATATAATATTTAATTTGTTTCATTTTTGTGGCTAGGTTAGGCAATGTATGGCAACCAAAGTCAGCCTTTTTCTAGATTTGGTATGAGCAATGGCCCTATAAGTCAAACTTGAGTAACCTTTACCTTGATTGAAGAACTTTAAAATAGATAATTATGCAGATTAGCCCCTAACATCCCATGAATTTAAAGTATTTATTAATAGTGGCTTGTACCAAGAAAGTTATCTCTAGAGTGGTTTCCAACAAGCTAAAAAAATCTTACTATATACACACTGTCACACTGGCATTCGCTAAAAATATTTTTATTGCTCTTTACCTCATTTCAATATAATTCTATCTTCTAATTTTTCAATCGGGAAAATACTTTGTGATAAATTAGTACTTCCCTCCTAAATCAATTATTATGGAGGGAAGGAACTATGAAAAATAATTATAAAAAAAATAATTTTTTGATACTAATTAGTGAGACAAACTTTAAATAAGAGGCGTTTTTGTTTTGTCATAGAGACTTCTGATGTGGAAATTTTTATTTTCTTCCTTATTGTTTGTTGAGGCATTTAAATCGTTTGTGAAACTTGATCCTTGTTTTTTATAATATTACTAATATTTAACTGGCATCTAAATCGTTTGTGAAACTTGACCCTTGTTTTTTATAATATTACTAATATTTAACTGACATTTGAAAATAAAAACAATACGGCTGAAGAATACTCAAAATCGACCAATTATAAGCTAAAACATGAGAATATTTACAGAAAAAAAATATATATAAGGTGCTATTGTCTTCAATTACACTTAATTCTTTCTCCAATTAATTTCATTACCAGATATGCAATTTTTTAATCTCCCAGACCCATTCATTTAATTGCAAGATAAGAAAAAGGTACAAATTAGGTTTCGTCTGTTTCCTTTGAAAATAATGGCTGGTGATTAATTAATAAAAGGGTTTGATCATAGGTCTTCTCAATCATTTCAAACAACTGAATTGATATGACATTTTTTTGGTAGTAATATGACAATTTTTCAAAGTCAAATTTGTCATGACCCGACATTTTTATTAATATCCAAAGTTAATTATAAATTAATAAGTTTACTCATCATTCCCGACTTTTTTCAAAAATATCCAAATCAGTCATAAAATGACCGGTTTTCTCTGTATTTTTTTTAGGGACACTAAGCAGCTACTGTTCTATATTTAATTAATTTGTTTACCACATGATTATAACACTTTGAAATAATAAGTGGGGGAACATATATATATTGAAACTTGGAAAGGGACTGCATCATTATAAAATACATATTCTCCCCTTATATATAGCCTTGATTCTTGCCATCTTTCATATCATCAAAATACACATCTCATTCTCCTCTCCCCTTTTCTCTAACCAGTAAACCTCCTCTGGCAATGGCCTCTGTCACTAAAACATTTGCCTCTTTAGCTCTCCTCTCTCTTCTCCTAGGAATTACTAATGCACAACTCTCCACTGGTTATTACTCCTACACATGTCCCAATTTGTTAACCACTGTAAAAGGTGTCGTGGCATCGGCAATATCCAAAGAGGAGCGAATGGGTGCCTCCCTGTTACGACTCTTCTTTCACGACTGTTTTGTTAATGTACATATAATCCTATATTAAATATTTCATTTAATATTACATGTACTGATGTACATACACACTTTATTGTTGTAAAAATAAGGTGGTATACATGTTGTATATAGGTTTTAGCTTCAATAATTACCTTCTGACAGAGCTAATATATAATGTGTTTTCAGGGTTGTGATTGGTCGATATTGTTGGATGACACACCGACTTTTACTGGCGAGAAGACTGCCACGCCGAACAGCAACTCGGTGAGAGGATTTGAAGTAATTGATCAGATAAAATCTGCAGTTGAGAAGGCATGCCCTGGTGTCGTTTCATGTGCTGATATTCTGGCAATTACCGCAAGAGATAGTGTTGTTACTGTAAGTTTAATCTACAAATTAAGCTCCTTCAACAATTCCAAAACTAATTTTGTGATTATGTGATACAAACTGACTGGTCATCATTTCCAACTAAAGAAAACTGTAGGAGAGAATGTTATAATAGTTTTGCTAATTATTATTAATTTGTAGTAAAAAACTGAAATTACAAAATTATAGCAGGGCCTCAAGAATAATTCAAATTCAAATTTTGATTTAATTTCTTTCAATTTCATAGCTGGGAGGACCAAATTGGGATGTAAAACTAGGAAGGAGAGACGCGAAAACCGCAAGCCTGACGAAGGCAAACAATGACATTCCTCCTCCAACATCTAGCCTCAGCAATCTCATCTCTAAATTTGCTGCTCAAGGCCTCTCTTCCAAAGACATGGTTGCTCTTTCTGGTAATTACTTCAATATCTGTTGTATAACCTATTTCTTTATTCAATGTTCCCCTTCCCCTTGTTAATTTTTTGTTTGCATAGTAAATACATGAAGCTGTAGAAACTTCGAATTCATATGAACAGTTTAATTTTAATAGCATGGCTAAAATGCAGCTTAATTTATGTTGACTAATGCACCAATCATTACTGTCTTGTATATGACTATACACCGAAAAGCATGGTTTGGAAACTCGGCCGAGTCAACTCGGTATCGGTCGGGTCCGATCCGAGTTTCACCCGAGTCTCATGTCCATGCGATTTTTTCATCAAAACTCGATTGAACAGTGTTTGACTCGATCGAGTTATTCAATTTTCAGCCCGAGTTAGTCTGAGTCAGCCCGAATCAGGCCGAGTTAGCCCGAGTCAGGCTGAGTCCTTCGTATATTTTACGTTTTTTTTCCTAGCAGTTGTTGATCTCTGATTTCAAATCACACAAAAAAAAAAAAATCAAATTATGCAAATAGAATTTGAACTAGAAAAAAAAATTAACACATACCTAAATTTATGCTGCCAATGTAATCTTGTTTTTCTATGCATAAATTATAGCTAGCTTGCATAAAATGTGTGTTCTATTTATAATACTTATATTAAATTATATAATTAGTGGATTATTTGATTATAATCTGTTGTCTATATAGTTTTCTTACAAATTATTTTTTTATCAACTTTTTTCCTATATTTTGGCTACAAAACAAGCTTCTGTCAAAAATATCTGAGTTTCTGATCCGATTTTTCCAATTCTGACCGATTCAGTCGATTCCGATTCCATGGTCAAGTATCCGATTCCGATTCCGACTTCCAGAACCATGCTGAAAAGATGATTGAATTCTGATTAGGGCAGATACCTAGCGGGATCAAGTTAGGTCTGAACTGTTTAATTTACATTTGCACGAATCTTAATGCGGGTCTCTTATATTTCAAATAGGTCCTCAAAACTTTTGACTTGACTTTGATTAACCTGATGCGCTAAGTTACCCTAGGAAACGTGGACTAGATAACTAACTAAAGTTTGTTTCAAAGAAGTTAACTAAGTCTTTTAATGATATACATATACAGGTGCTCACACCATCGGTCAGGCGAGATGCACAAACTTCCGGGCCCACATATACAACGACACAAACATCGACGCCAGCTTTGCCAGGACGGTTCAACAGCCCGTCTGTCCGCAACAGAACGGCTCAGGTGACAACAATCTCGGCCCGCTTGATTTGCACACTCCGACCACCTTCGACAATTGCTATTACAATAACCTCATCAGCAAAAAGGGCCTTCTTCACTCTGATCAGGAGCTTTTCAATGGCGGGTCCACTGATTCGCAAGTTAAGTCGTACAGCAGCAGCGTGACTATTTTCTTCTCGGATTTCACGGCAGCGATGATTAAGATGGGGGATATCAGTCCCTTGACTGGATCCAATGGGGAGATCAGGAACAACTGCAGGAGTGTTAACTAGCTAATTAAATAGTTAAATAATTAATTAATAATTAGTATGTCACCTGATTTTATCAGGTCACATATATTTGTGCTTTTCATATACCTTTCGTTGTTGTGAAATGTGCAGTGAGAAGAGAAAGTATAAGAAAATCAGAGTTCTTATTTGATGATTGTTAAACTGATGTTTGTTAGAAAGCTTAAACATTCATACATAATTTCAATATCAGTGAGGTAGAAAATAGATTAAGAGAGGAAGAATATCTTTTGCGGTACTGATCACATCAAATAAAGTTAAAACTGGAGCCAAATTTTTTCGGACCTATTTGAAATAGAAGAACTTTACTTTAACATTCGTGCTAATTGAAATTAAACGGTACGGATTTACAGTTCTTATTCGAACTCCGTTAGAGCAGCTCTGCTTCCAAAGGGAGAAACATAATTTCGTTTTCAAACCGCTCCAAAAATATAATTATTCTATAATTTAAGGCCCAGTCCATAATTTATACGCTTCAAAAGTTCATACGACGATTCTCTCTCTCATTCTCTCTATCTGCGTTTCTCTGATGAAGGGGACGAGGAGAGATCAGAGATCGCTTCTGTCACGTTTTCACCTCTCAAATTAGCTCTTACGCCATTGTACCAGTTTTCGGTTTTTTCTTGAAATTAAGTCAAATTGTTGAATTGTTTGTTCAATTTCTATGTTTCTGAGCTTCGTCTGGTCTTGTACCTGACCCCTTCAGCCTTCTCCACATAAATCCATGAGCACCAAAATAGAGCGCTCCTATTCATGCATGCCCCTAATGAATTACAGAATATCATTATAACCCGCACAGCTAGAATTTCGAAAATTTTCATTAACAGTAATTGTAGGCTTGTAAAATAGTATCAATACATATTGAAACAAAATCAGAAAGGAAGAAATAAGAAACGAAGAGGCATTGCTCCAATTTAATTATCCTATGGGCTTTTCTTAAAGGATCGCATAATATCTATCGGATCCGGATCTGTATCCGAATTTTTGCGGATTCGGATAGTCGGATACCGATAGTTTCGGATACAGATATGATTTATACAGATACAAATACAAATATGGATACAGATACGGATACGGATACGGATACAGTTTCAGTTTCAGTTTTGGAAGCGGATGCGGATACAGATACGGATACCGATAATTATCGGTATCCTGAAGTTGTTAAATCCGACCTGGTATAAGTTTTGTCGGACCCATTCGCAATTCGCTCACCGCTTGGATAGTTTGACTCCTCTCAATGAATTGGCGAAACTTCACGAATAAGTTAAAGGCTTAGGAACCTGTCCGAAGGCATTTGGACAGGAATTCTCTCCAAAGCCTTCATAGGCCGCACGATCATATTTGATCAAAACTGATTGAATTAATGCTAACAGACGTTAGTCTCTCTCCGTTAAGCAAAGTAAAGAAAAAGGACCTTCCATCTGTTAGTCAAAAGGAATTTTTTTCTCTCCACGATTGAATTCAAATCAAATCGCTCCAAACAAAATTAAAATTATATGGAGAAATTCTTCTATCCCTCCGTTCCATATGTCCGCTGAGAAAGCACACTATTTTCTTAAAGGTCAAAGGCGGTATGCCCTGACAATTATATTAATATATAAAAGAGTATTTACAATTTACAACGCACACCACTATTACATTCTACTATTAGTAATTGATGCCAACACTAATAATCGATGCCAACACTGAGATTAATTACAAGGTGGAAGCAACACCTTCAACCTAGCAGCGACTGAAGCCACTAGGAGTTCAGGGGACTGGTACAGATAGCAGTTTTGCTGCAGGGACAAAACCAAATAGTAGTTTTGCTGCTTGTACCGACTAGTACAGATACACACAAAATAATATATTTTGACAATTACAAATTCGAGCATACAATTAGGAATTAACTTCAGTTTTATTATAATCTCACAAGAAAGGAAAAACAAGTTTCAGAAGCATTTGAAGAGAGGAGTAACAGTAATGGTAAGCAAAATTGGTTTAGGCAATTCTACAAGCACCTCAATTGCATGGTGAGTATCTTTTCAATATTACTAAAATTTGAAGAATTCACTTCATGGATGGAGAATGGTGACCTTATTTTCAATGTTAGAGTCGGAGGAAAGAGCCAATCACAGTTGATGAACGGTCAGGACAAGTGCCAAGTGTGATTGCCGGCGGGTCCGAGCATGAATTATTGTTGGAGCTTAAGTAGATACTTCTCCATCATGAGCAACGTCAATAACATCTTTTTGAAGTAGACTATTATCTTTTATGGGAGAAGAAAGGAGTGTGTGGTTGTGACCGGAGATAGTACGCCAAATAGTGTTTCAAGATTTGAAGAATGTCGGGTTGAAAGTGCGAGACTGTGAAAGGTTATTTTTGTTGTGGTGAGCATAATTGAACAACGCAAAGTAAGAGATTAGGGAAAAATAATGAAATTGGTAAGGCTAAGAGCCCAAGAGAGAGGAGAAACCATGTATTCGCGATTTGATTTCAGAATAGAGTAGAAAGAGGAGCAATTTTTCTTTCCATTCTTTTGTCTAACGGAGGGGAAGATAACGTCGCAGTATTAATTAACAAATCATGATGAGATTCAGATGAAATTATATCCTAGGGTGCAGAAAGACTTTGGAGAGAAATTCAGTCCAAAGCGCTTCGGACAAAACCCGCTCCCTAAGTTAAAAATTGTCAGAGTGCTAACTTAGCAGATGTGGTACTTATTTGATGGCTTTTAATTTAGACCTTCAGTTTACAAGGTCTCAAATGTTTCTCTAAATGTGGTATTTATTTGATTGTGCACTGTGGTAGTTTTCAATTTTTATATCTAAATTGATTAATTGATTAGATATTAATTGTACTGTGACATTTGTTTGATCTACTGTATTTTCAATCAACGACTTACAAAAAAAGAAAAAGAAATACAAAGAAATGAAGGCAAACTGTGACTATATATGAGAAAATTCTTTTGTTGTCTAATTTATCTCTGTATTTTATGTACTTATGTTCTAATGAAAAAAATATAATTGAAAAGTATGTTAATTTTTGTTACAATATATGAATTAGGTATCCGAATAATATCCGTATCTGTTCATATCCGATCCGTATCCGTTTAATATCCAATCCGTATCCGTATCCGTTTAATATCTGATCCATATACGTATCTGGAAAAAAAAATATGAATACAGAGATAGTTTTACTACTATCCGATTCGTATCCGATCCGTTTGCACCCGTACTTTTGCGTCTCTCTCAGAGATGGAGGGAACAAGGAGAGAGGCTGGGGGCAGTTTAGAAGCTTCCCTTCTCCAAATAATCCACAGGGAATATAATTATAAACCCTAAACCCTAATCCGACATCAGGCGGGTAACTTAATTCCGACTTACTCTCCCATTATTCAATTTAATTTAATTTAATTTCACTTGTATCTATTCTGTCTAGTTCTGTACCTATGTTTATTATAATTGCCACGTTGATCCTAGATTCTTTAAGCTAATTTACTACGCAATATGTTGCTAAGTTTCAGTTAGTTTTGAGATTCATTTTAGTTTAAGGAGAGAATTAATATGGGATAATTGATAGGTGATTAGTAATTTTACAAGGAGCCCCATCTCTGGAGGTGCCAATGCTTACATGATTTGGCAGGTAAGTGGTGCAGACAATGGCACAGATTGATCGATCTTGTTAGGTTTCGTATTTTTTTTTTTTGTAATTTTACCATGCTTTTTATTTAAGTTCCAAGCATTGATACCATACCGAACTGGTCTCTTCTGTTACTTATAATGTACCAGTGTGCTGTTAATTATGTATCTAAACCTTTTATTCTGGTCCAGGAGCATTTAATTAGTTAAATTTAGTATTACTATGGTACTGGTATAAATATGTACTGGGTACCGGTTTTGGACTGTACGGTGATATATATGTAATAATTGTGTTTCTCTTCTAACAGAGAGAGCGAAGAAGGATGTAATAAGATGTTCACAAAATTTGTGGAATCTATTGGTAGATGCAGGAATGGAGGGGTTGTAGAGGAATTCACATCACCTCAGGTTACCTGACTCAAGCAAATTACGATCAGACGGCCCATTTAACATGGCACAAATCTCAAAACAGACCCACTACAGTCTCAATAGGCACCGGATTAAGTTTGACCCAGATAAAATTAATCTGGGCCGGCCGTTGCAATTTGCTTGAGTTAGGTACCTGGGAGGATATCTGTCCGTTGTAGAGGTGTTTATAAATGAGACAAGGATTGAGATGGAGATACGAGCCTTGCTACATACCATATCGCGGTACAAGAAGCAGACTGATCAATGGCTTGCAACCACTCATGAATTAAGTACAGTTCTAAAGGTTTTTAATTTCTTACATTGTTTTTAGACAAATTTCATTTACTAAAAGAAAATTATGAATTCATTCCTTAGAAATCCTAATTTGTGGTTTAATTTCATTCATGGAATCGTACACAAATCCGCAAGCTAGAAAGCATGTGTTTTGGTGACTATAAAAGTTATCAACAAGGCATTGGCATTTATGAAGTAATTATACGTAATGACAAAAATCATCAGTATTTTTATCTTGTACGAGAAAAGATAAATTTGGTTCAAAATAGATATATTTTAAGCAAAATTTGGTGCTGCTTAGCATTGTCAGTAAAGATGATTTAATTTTAAAAAATCAAGTTAAGTATGCATATATATGTGATATGTCTTTAAATATTGTGGTGGATTTTAGGAAAGTTCAGTTTAGGTCAAGTTTTTTGTATGAGTCAAGGAAAGATCTGAAAAGCATTTTAATTTGTGTACTATTTTTACTAGGAAATTGGTGATTTTGAGAATTGGATGAAGGTCATGGATTTCGATTGCAAGAGCATCAATGTTGCTGCTATACGGAACATTCATCAAGTTTGGGAAATAATATGCATGTGCTATTCTGTACGATTTATTTTCTCACGAGGATAGCGACAAATCCTATTAGCTATGCTTTTTTTAAGCTAAAATTAAAGGCTAATTACTCGGTGTACTATTTTATTTTTTCCATGCATGGCCAAACTAAAATAATACAAAGGTAACTTGTCATTTTGACCACTCGATATATCACATAATTAAACTCATGCTGTATTAGTGCCCATGCTAATGAAAGGTACAACCTATATAGTATTACCTCTTTCACTCACACACATGACAAAGTACACTGGAGATGGGAAGCCTCAGGGAAGTTTACTACCCACTCTATGTATAAATTTCTAAACTGTAGATGGGATTTTCCAGTTCTACCCTTGATGTGGTGGACCTTACCAGTACCCTCCAAAATTAGAATTTTTATGTGGCTGACTCAACATAATAAAATCCTTACCAAAGATAATCTTGCTATCAAAGGTTGGCATGGATCCTTAAACTGTGTTTTCTGTTCTGAAACTGAAACTGTGATTCACTTATTCCTGACCTGTCCTTTGTTACAACAAATTTGGTTCTGGTTAGGCAAAACTCAAGATATCATGCATCAGTGGAATTCTTTTTCAGATATTTTGGACTTTGCTATCCAACTCCCTACCATACACAGAACTGGATTTCTAATAGTTTTTAGTGCATTGTGCTGGGTGGTTTGGAAGCATCGAAATACTATTTGTTTTGATAATTGTAGCATTCAGTCATCTAGGCAATTGATACTTCTAATTAAATCAATGTCTCTATTTTGGGTAGGTAATCTGAAGAAGAAGATCCAGGACTCTGTTGCAGATTGGCTTCCAGTAATTGAAGATGCAATACCCCTGGCGCAGTATATGCCTCAAGAGCTGGTAGTCTACCAACCTCCCGAGGTTCCAGCACCAGAATGAAGAGAAAGCTCCAATCATTTTTGTACTTAGCTAGTATTCCCAGCCCAATGTTATGGGGCTTAGTTAGGGCCAACTTAGAATTTTTTTGGAGACTGGCCATCTCACCAATCTGGGTTATATGTCTGATGCTATGTCTACTGTTATGCTTAGCGTGTGCTATGTCTACTGTCTGCTTTTTAGTTTACCGCGTGTGGGAGGTTTTTGGACCAGCTTTGCTGGATAAAACTCTCTAAATTGTATTTACAATTTCAGCAATGAAATGGGCAATAGCCTTTTTTTTTTTAAAAAAAAAGGTACAACCTATATACAACATGTATACATCCATGCTAATGACTCCTGGGACCCGGACTGTCGACCACCTAGTCGAGTGGTCACTTTAATTTATGAATAATCCTGGTGTCTCCACCTACATTAGGAGCTACTTGTCATTACGAGATATGTTATGGATGTTGATCACGGTACGGTGATACGTATGTGTTTCCATCGCTGGATATATGTTTTCTAGGTTACTATGTTTCTTTTGGTGCACAGATCCATCATAGATGTTGTGGCACGCGTTTTGTTGTTATGTTATTTTTTCGCGAGTGTTGGATGGGCCGTGGAGACTTTTATCTTGAGTAAAATGTTTAACTAATTCTTACGTTATACGGGTAGTTTTTGTTGGGTGTCTATGATAATTAAGGCAATAAAATTTCAAAATTTTGATAAGAGAAGTATCAAAGGAATATCATGTGCGATTGAAATCAAACTAAAATTAAGTTTTCAAATAATAAAATTACCTTTGCAGCGTGCTTGAGATCCGATATCCTGCAAATTGGTGGTTGATGCTTGCCGATCTCCTGGAACGCCTTGCACCAAGTTGAAACTCTAAAGTAGAAGCCTTCCAAGGTATTTACCAAGGAATGAATTAGAAACTGAAGTTTTCTCTTACTAGAGAGTAGTAATTCAGTCGCTCCTTAATCTCTATCCTCTAAGATAACTAGATCTTGAAATTAAAGTCTGTGGGTTTTCAACACATGAGAGATCAAAATGGAAGAGAAATGATATTTCAACTCTCCAAAAGCAATAATGGTGAATGATGAATAATCCCAAGAAGTAGAGACCCCTTTAAATAGCCTTCCTAATGTTCACAAGCAATCCCCTACGTCTTGGTGTTAGTGTTGGTGTCCTAGACCCAGATCATATGTATGATATGTTTAGTTTATTAGTGAATGATTTTATCATTTTGTACCTTGAGTATTCATATTAGTGGATCATTTGAGTTGATGACTTAAATTGTAGAACTTCACAATGAATAAATTTGTTTACTCTTAAATGTCCCTTATCTTGGCAATCAGCAAGGTACACTGGTTGACCATATAAGATAAGTGTAGTGATTAGATGATGGCCATGTTTTACAGGTTATACGATAAGGAGTTATCGATCTAATCACACATGTGCATACATGGAGATGTATGGCACTGGACAGACCTAAGAATGAAATATGATATGGATTGTGTTCTGTGTCATTGATATTTCATTGTGTCTAGAATTCTTTGGTTGAGATATTTATTTTTCTTACATAAGGGATGTGTATTGTTGGTATTGTCCAACGCTCTCTTTGACCAGGAGTTATAAAGGCAGTTACTGCAGTGCATATAACTTATGCGGAAGAACGATACGTATCAAGAAACCATTGTCCCTTATATGTTATATAAGCGATGATATCTCTGGGCTCCTTGATAAAGTTTGTATTATGTGCATGCAATATGATTATATGATAATCATATCATAATTAAACTTAAGAAAATCAAGAAAGAATAATTGGTAAGGATGACACATTCCTACCTTACGATTATTTGGATATCATGTGGCAAGGAATTGACACAACAACATTTTAATGTTACAGGGATCGTGATTTTGCATTGTGCTTTTTCATCCACATCATTTGGGTAATCAATATACCATGGCTAGTTGTATCATTGATTTATGGAATTAAAAAGTTTAATTCCATTGCCATAATGATGGGATCCCATAGGGTCACACCATATGAAAGATTAAAAGAAAATATATTAATAAAGCATATGTGATATGTATATAATATGTGCTATGTTAATTATAAGGAGTTATAATTAATTTGTACAAATTATATGTTATTAATATATGAACAATTTTATGACATAGAGATGTTGTAAAATAATCCTAGTAATATTTAAAGTATGTGTGACATATTTTAAATGACTTTTGACACATGAGATATGCATATAAATTAATATAGAATATTAATTTATATGTTGGCCTTTTAATGTATGGGATTATGGACTTAATTAAATATTAATATGATTAGTATTTTTTAAGCCCAAAGCCCAAATATATGCTGGAGAGAATTGATTAGTGATGGCATGATTTAAGGGATATTTAAATATGACATTAAATCTAATCAATCTCATTAAAGAGGAAAGAAATTTCTGGACAGATTTTTTTAGGTAACTTTGAATTGGAATTTGAAAGGGTAAAACCTATCCATTCTGGACGTATGACCTATGTAATCTGTAGCCCTTGGAGTCTAGAATCCAACGGTGAAGATTTCAAGTCATTTGGAGTTACCTAGAAAAAGATATAAGAGTTTTAGTACCGAAAGGTCAGAAAATTTTCTGTGAGAAATATATTGGCCGAAATTTGCTCTTTTCTCCTCTCTCCCATTTTTCTCTCATGTGTTGAGATCTAGAAATCCTCTAAGAAGTTTTCAGAAATTAAGAAGAGGGTTAAACTAGGATTAAGGTTCTACTTGTTAATCTCTTACTAGCCTTAGAGATACAAGTATTTCTTTAATCTTTCGGTGGATACCTAAGGAGGCTCGTCATTTGAAGGGCTAAAGCACAACCACCGTTGAAAGAGAAAGGGAATAAGAAGTTGCAAAGCAAGACAACCCTTCTTGATTTGATTTAGAGATCAAATCCAAGGTATTATGTTATTCCCTTCCTCATTAGGCTAATAAGATTGTTTCTTGCACTTACAATAACTAGATCGTTTGTTTTGAGTCGAATAAAATTTTTGTTTTATTCCTTGCTATCTAAGCATCAAAACTTTCACTTGGAAGTTATTCCCATGATTTACTTAATCAGCAGTTTCAGAAATAACCTATTTTGGCTGCCAACACTTTTGTGTGGATATTTATGCGGTTTGGGAAACCGCATGTTATTTGAACAAGTTACAATTTTTACATCAAATTGTAGATTTTCTCGCAAGTTTTTTGAAAAGTGGTACAACACTGAATACAGGGTTACGAGTGATGAGCTATGCCCGTTTTAAGTTTGGTTCATATAAATCATGGTAAAATACATAACTCTTTGCAGTCCAAAAAAATTCCTTTTTGCGGCTCACAAAGGTTCTTCTAATTTGATCTTTTCTGATATTTGAATTTTATTAAACTATTTAATTAAATCCAGAACATCATATAGTTATCCCCATATTTGTTTATCTCATGTTTAAGTAGATAAACCAATTTATTAGTTATGTCATACATGTCAAATAGATCAAAAAACATTTTTAATTAATTTTTTTTAGTGTGACCATGTGAGATTATGTCATTGAAAAATAAAATATGAAACTCCTTTCGATTTCATAAATTACAAGCGGCACCTAGCAATATGCACTGTACTTACAAAAAAAAACACATATGATAAGTACATGCTATGTCACGAACCCCAAAGCAACAGTTGTCTTGTGTCAATTCCATGTCTCATGATATCATGAATAGATTCAAAGTAAGAATGTGTCATCTTTGCAAATATATTTGTTTCTTGATTTCTAAATAATTCAGTAATTATGATTAACTCCTTAATCATATGTGCACATACTTGTATTATTTCATCAAGGGCCCAGTAATATCATCACTTATTTACATGATGAGCATAAGTATTCTTGATAATTATTATCTCTCCACACAAGAGACACATACTGAGATAGAATATGTATGACAACTAATTACGGACAACGTTGGGTAATATCCACGAATATGTACTCCCATGTGAGAGAAAGAATTATCTCATATCTCAAAATTTCAGATATAAACAAAATATTAATGACACAAACACAATCCATATTAAATGTTTTACTTTGGGTCATGTCTAATTCCCTGATCTCTATCAAGTATCAATTTTATTAGATTGACAACTCCTTATTATATGATCTGCAGAACATGATCATCATCTAATCCAAAGGCTAATAATTAATGTTCCTTTATTAATTATCAAGACTATAGACACTTTAGATTATTTATTAAGAGTTCCTCAATTCCAAACTCTCAACCTGAATGATATATAAGTAATAAAATACTAAGGAACAAAATAATAAATTAATCATCCAATTACATGAATAAAACTTAGAATACAATCATCTTATGATTGACTTCTAGAGCACAACACTAACAATTTTCTTCTATTGTATATATGGGTATGTTGATCGTTTTAGATGTAAGATACACTTTATTTATGTGGTGCTAATTTACATTGATGCGCGTCAATGGATGTTTTCAATACTGTATGATATTAGATATGGTTATATAAAAAATTTCATGCCTGTCGCATTTTAACAAGGGTTAAAATGCGTTGAATGTTCCTGGGTCAGGTATGAATAAAGAAACCATGAGAGTGTATGGTTCTGGTTGTGTTGTATAATTTGGCGTAACTGAATTTTGGCCAGAACTTCCAACTCTTGACTCTATCAGAACTCTCTTGGTGTAGATTTCTATTACAAAATTTTCAGTGGCCTTTAACCGACCGTACAGGGCTTTCCATGCAGCATCACTTAGTATAATTTAGCGCAACTGAATTTTGGCCAGAACTTTCAACCCCTGACTCTATCGGAACTCTCTTGGCGTAGGTTTCTATTACAAAATTTTCAGTGGCTTTTAACCGACCGTAGCTTTCCATGCAGCATCACTTAGTACTTTCACTATGGTATAGGTCGGGGGTGTTCCATGATTGACTCGGGTTGCCAATTCTAAGTTTCACTTTTTTGAGTTATAACCAGTGTATTTGTAAATCATAGTTTTCAAGTCTCAAAGTGAGATATCATCAGGAACCATGAATGAATTAACTAACTCTTTGGAGTAATAAGCCCCATATATATTGGTAAGAAACTTTCTACCATAGTGTAATGACATTATGGCCATGGCAAACAAACTACATTTTGGTAAATGATAAATAATTGTCAGGTTACTAAATTAAATGTATAGGTTACTGAAAAATAATTAAAATAAAATAAAAAACTATAAAAAACATAATAAATTTAATTAAATAAAAAAAATTAAATAAAAAAATTATCTGAAAATTGCCTTCTCTTCTTTCTTTCCTTTCATCTCTTTCTCTTCTGTGAGTTGAGTAAGTTGTGAGATGTAAGAGAGAGAAAGATGGGTATTTATAGAGTCTGAAATAGCAAAAAAAAAAATGTGAACTGGCCATTTAATGGCCAGTTGAGAAAAAAAGTGGACCAGCCATTAAATGGCCGGTTTGGACATTTTTAAAAATACCCAACTAACGTGGGTATATTTATTAATTTGTAATTAACTTTGGATATTAATAAAAATATCGGAGATAAATGAAGCATTATTCCAAAATTTTAATTATGTGTGTACATGTGAATCAGTAACATAGAAACAGATTTTACACTTGTCAGCCTCTGACAAGCTTTAAAAAAAAAAAAACATAGAAACAGATAGAGAGTCAATCTTATTACCAAAGTAGACTAGCATGCTTCTAATGGTAAAAGTCGTTCAAAGGGAACGGTGCCACACTAACCTTTTTTTCCTTTTTCAAGGGAGGGGCAGAAATTTTTATTTTTAGAAATATGTTCAATTTTTTGCCCGGAAGAATAAAGATGAAAGTTTTGTTCAATATACTAGCAGAAATCGAATTAGGTGAATCGATTCCTTTAAGTATTTTGTAAATAATCCAATAATTGAGTTAATTTCTTAAGGCTGTGTTCCACAAGTCTCTCATCAAAAGAAAGAGAAAGGATGGAAGAGGAATAGAATAAGAATTCATATCCTCCCCAGTACAGGACAAATGAATCTTTTAAAATTAGTGAATCTTGGCCGTCCTTTTAAATTTACATGAATCTCAAAGCACAAATAATACTAGCTCCTTGCGCTATCCTCGATAGCACCAAATTGATGCTTCAAAATTTTGCTCAAGTTTTATACATATTTCATACCGGCATTTTTATTAATACCTCAAAAAAAGAAATTATCAAATCTGCCCTCACTCTAGAATTATTATTAAAAATGCCCCAACCGCCCCACTGCTGGGCGGTCCACTCTTGATACCATACCGCCCAGCACTGGGGCGGTTCACTACCCATACCAGACTGCCCCCTCACTAGGCGGTCCGCTATAAAACCCCTATAAAAGGGGTTTTTCTCTCTCCTGACCAGCACAGTATCATTCTAACAACCCAAAAAAATAAAGAGAAAGAAAGAGAGGCGATTTTGAGGTATATTTAAGATGAAAAGGATGGACAATAACAATCAAGGTAAGAAAGAGAGCAACCGAGATCGTGGCGTAGTGAGAGGAGGGTCAATTAGTGATCGAGGTAAAAATGAGGGAAAAAAGTACAAGTGTCAAGTATGTCGTGATTTTCTTAATTGTGTGACATGTAAGATGGAGGACTGGAGTAGACGGCATGGTCGATATGAAATTTCAGATGATGACTTTGTGGAAAACCCCTACGGTTTTGGTTTGAAAAAGAAGAAGGTTGATCCAGAGCCTCCAGCATCGGACGATAAGTTTGTTCCGTGTACTTATACTGGTAAGGCCACCACTTCGTCTGCTGTAACTGATTCAGATCTAGCAAATTCCGATGATGACTTTGTTTCATGCACTTTCAAGACTCGTTGTAAGAAGTAGACTTATTAAGGATTTATGTTGTAGATTTATTAAGAATTTATGTCGTAGACTTTATTTCATCAATTTGTGTTTGTTTATATTTTATGTTGTCAATTTTTGTATATGTAATTAAGTATTGAAAATAACAAAACTGAAGCATATAAAATAATCGAGGCAAATAAAAAATTAAATGGTTCACAAACTACCAATTAGAATAGTTCACAACATACATCTAAAATAATTCATAACCTAATTTAACAAAACTTGATAATCAGCGACGACGGTCGAACAAACTCAGCCGACGTCTGGGTCTGGTTGCAGCTGGTTATGCGACACTACCGGATGTCTCTCCATGGCTACTACCAGTTCCTGGACCTTCATGAGTGCGGTGGTTACTACCGGTTGCCTCCACAACAACTCTAGCATTTTCTCTTTTGTTGGCTTCATTAATGACATCTGCATTGCATTTCAGTTCAACAAACATGGTATGATATTAAAATCGTAAAATATAAAATAAAATATAAGTAAATAAATAAAAATTAACTGTACCTGCTCGCTGCCTATCAGTAGTTTAATGGTGGGCCTGATATCCCATTCACCTACCTTTCATCTGGTCCATGGTCATTACAGCACGCTTGTGGGGTCTTCTTCCTTTTCTGATCCACCCACTTGCGGGCATGATTCTATCCCCAATATAGGCCGGCCACTGTACTGGTTGGGATAAGAATGGAAAGATGCACCCCAAGTACTCGTAAGGTATTCGGTACGATACATTTCTGCGACATAATCATCCTCAGAGAAGTTTCTCTCTCGGCACACTGCTATAACATGATAACAAGGTAGGTAAGCCAATTGGATTCCTTGGCAAGTGCATGTTACAATATTGTCAGGTTCAAAAATAACAATATACTTGAACATCTTTTTCACAAACTCCATAGTCCAATACGGTCTACGGCCGGTTGGAGCATACTCACTTGGACAGTGCACTTCGAATTCCAATTGGTTCTCTCCATACGGGACAACTTTCATAACTGCACATTTCTCCATATGTTTCCTTAGTTTCCCCTCCACCCTTGTTGAAAAAGTTTGATTCCTAGACAGTAATTCGAGGGCTTTAACACGCCGTTCCACAAACCATGCATTTAACTTGTAGAAGGTGTCCTCTAGAATTGCTGCCACGGGCAACATCTGGCTTTGCTTGAAAACAACATTCAAAGACTCGGACCCATTTGTGGTTATAATTCACCATCGGAAACCTCCATCACGGGCTTGCAATATCTTCTCATATGCGGGTGGCTCAGCAAGATTAGTGGGATTATTTTTTTTCACCTTGAGTAAGTACGCATTTGCCTTTCGACAGTACTGAAAAAAAATTTTAGATGAGTACATTTAAGTAAATAATTCAGAAAATATAAGTAAATAAATAAAAATATACATACCTTGGCAAAATCTCTGAACATCTCTTCCACCCTTCTCGGTTTCTTCCTCCTGCAACCAATTTTGAATGTATCTGCAACCCATTTTTTGTATTCGCAGTTCTTGTTTAGGTTGTCTGCAACGTGTTACATACACAGCCTGTGCACACAATAGCCGTTCGCTGTCAACCACCCGAAATCTGTGCGATCAAAAACATATTTGATTCTTTTGTGCTAGTCTGATATGACACAAAAAAACCGATCGTCAACCACTTCTCTTCGTAAGAAACTCATAAAAATCCCCAAGTTTCCCCATCCTCCTTCTCAAAATCGCCTCTCTTTCTTTCCCCTTCTTTCTCTTTCTTTTTTCTGGGGTTGTTAGAATGAAACTGTGCTGGTCAGGAGAGAGAAAAACCTCTTTTATAGGAGTTTTAAAGCGGACCGCCCAGTAGGAGGGCGGTCTGGTATCAACAGTGGACCGCCCCAGCGCTGGGCGGTCTGGTATTAAGAGTGGACCGCCCAACAGTGAGGCTGTTGGGGCATTTTTGATAATAATTCTAGGGTGAGGGCATATTTGATAATTTCTTTTTTTTTTTGGGTATTAATAAAAATGCCGGTATTTCATCTCCTCTTTTTTTTTCTCCATCCGTTCATTTTCAAAATTAAATGTTCTTGAAAAAGTAAAAGACTCTGATCATATATGTTTAAAGCTCAGTTCCTGTCCGTTCCCTTTCCTTCGCGTACCTCTTTCTAGAGCAGATTCTAAGAGTTTGTATGCAGAATAATGCCTCTCCTGCATACAAAATTTAAAGAATCAAATCAATTATTTGATTCTTTATATAGTATCGGAAAATAATTCATCCTTTTTATTCGTTACAACATATTTAATACATTTTGCAAAATAAAAAATTCTGGAGAAGTCTCATAGAAGCAGTTTAGATTATGGTTAGAGTTATAACAGTTTAGTTAGATGTTGGTTGTAGCAGTTTCATAGATGGAGAGGTCCAAACCGTCAGCTTGGAATGTTCAATTATCGAGACTTCATGGAGCGCCAGAAAGAGCAGAATGAGGCATTCTCGCCCTTCCTACGCGTTGGTAGGTAATGCTGTGGGAATTTTTAATACAGGGTTGTTATAAAAAGTTCACTGCTCATTTGAAAAATCATTCTCGTCATATTTTCAGTGTCATATACATTAATTGTTGGCGTGTAGTGCTACTTTACAAATGGACATTATTTTCATGTGTTTATACTAAGATGCTTATAAACTAAGTGAAGCGGGCTTCATAGATAAACATATATAGCAATATACACAAAATTAAGCAATGTAGAAGCACAAGCCAAAATCTCACTTTACGGAAAGATATACGCATGCATCTCCTCGGAATTTATTCAGGCTAAACAAGACTTAATTATTTGTAAACGGCCCTCAACACGTAGTCTAGATCAGATAAGTATTAGACAGTGGGATCTACAACTTTACGATCTAAATTTATTCAATTCAGTGCCTAATTCAATCTGGTGTCTATTGAAGATATAGGAGTCCTCTTTAAGATTCATGTTAGATTAAAGGAATGGTCCGGATCTACTAATTTTAAAAGATTACTTTTTACGGTACCGGGGAGGATATGAATTCCTATGGATCCTCCATAATTTTCAGATTTTAGATTTGAAATCCGGACCATTCATTTTACAAATCATTTATTCATGCCAATGCGGATCGGACAGTCCACATTTTTTCTACAATAACTCAAAATTTGAATTACTATAGACGATATAAATTATCTTCTAGAAGACCTTATTTGAATTTAAAATCCAGACCGTTCGATCAGAATAAAAAAAAAAATCGGTCCGTATCCTCTGTATGAATGACGTATGAGGTAGGTTTATGATTCGCCACATATTGTCTCTCAGCATTCGTCACAGAGGACCTGTATTATGTGTTATTTTTTTAGTAGTCGCCAGTCGGTGAGTCGCTTTGTTTGACCCAAGTCAACTGTCTTAAACTACAGTATGGCATCACTTTTGTAAACTAGAGATGGAAAAAGACAACACTTAATTAACTTCAAAGCAAATCAAGTATAAATATATATATATATATATATATATATAATATTTAATTTGTTTCATTTTTGTGGCTAGGCTAGGCAATGTATGGCAACCAAAGTCAGCCTTTTTCTAGAGTTGGTATGAGCATAAAAGGTCAAACTTGAGTGACCTTTACCTTGATTGAAGAACTTTAAAATAGATAATTATGCAGATTAGCCCCTAACTTCCCATGAATTTAAAGTATTTACTAATAGTGGCTTGCACCAAGAAAGTTATCTCTAGAGTGGTTTCTAACAAGCTAAAAAAAATCTTATTATGTACACACTGTCACACTGAGATGACAAGTAATCTATTATGATATTCTGCATTCGCTAAAAATATTTTTATTGCTCTTTACCTCATTTCAATATAATTCTATCTATCTTCTAATTTTTCAATCGGGAAAATACTTTGTGGTAAATTCGTACTTCCTCCTAAAAGAATGTTTCAATTATTATGGAGGGAAGGAACTATGAAAAATAATTATAAACAAAAATCATGTTTTGATACTAATTAGTGAGACAAACTTTAAATAAGAGGCGTTTTTGTTTTGTTATCGAGACTTTTGATGTGGAAATTTTTATTTTCTTCCTTATTGTTTGTTGAGGCATTTAAATCGTTTGTGAAACTTGATCCTTGTTTTTTATAATATTGCTAATATTTAACTGACATTTGAAAATAAAAACAATACGCTAAAGAATACTCAAAATCGACCAATTATAAGCTAAAACATGAGGATATTTACAGAAAAAAAATATATATATATATAAGGTGCTATTGTCTTCAATTACACTTAATTCTTTCTCCAATTAATTTCATTACCAGATATATGCAATTTTTTAATCTCCCATCCTGACCCATTCATTTAATTGCAAGATAAGATATAGGTACAAATTAGGTTTCGTCATTGTCTTCTCAAACATTTCAAACAACTGAATTGATATGACATTTTTTTGGAAGTAATATGACAATTTTTCAACGTCAAATTTGGCATGACTACATTCGAAGCACTTAGAACAAGGTAATATGATATTATGATCTATATGGTAATGATACTAAGCAGCTACTGTTCTTATTTAATTAAGTTGTTTACCACATGATTATAACACATTGAAATAACAAGCGGGGAACATATATATGTTCAAACTTGGAAAGGGACTGCATCATTATAAATACATATTCTCCCCTTATATATAGCCTTGATTCTTGCTATCTTTCATATTATCAAAATACACATCTCATTCTCCTCCCCTTTTCTCTAACCAGTAAACCTCCTCCTCTGGCAATGGCCTCTGTCACTAAAACATTTGCCTCTTTAGCTCTCTTCTCTCTTCTCCTAGGAATTACTAATGCACAACTCTCCACTGATTATTACTCCTACACATGTCCCAATTTGTTAACCACTGTAAAAGGTGTCGTGGCATCGGCAATATCCAAAGAGGCGCGAATGGGTGCCTCCCTGTTACGACTCTTCTTTCACGACTGTTTTGTTAATGTACATATAATCCTATACTAAATATTTCATCTAATATTACATGTACTGATGTACATACACACTTTTTTGTTGTAAAAATAAGGTGGTATACATGTTGTATATAGGTTTTATCTTCAACAATTTACCTTCTGACAGAGGTAATATATATATTGTGTTTTCAGGGTTGTGACGGGTCGATATTGTTGGATGACACGCTGACTTTTACTGGCGAGAAGACTGCCACGCCGAACAAAAACTCGGTGAGAGGATTTGAAGTAATTGATCAGATAAAATCTGCAGTTGAGAAGGCGTGCCCTGGTGTCGTTTCATGTGCTGATATTCTGGCAATTACCGCAAGAGATAGTGTTGTTACTGTAAGTTTAATCTACAAATTAAGCTCCTTCAACAATTCCAAAACTAATTGATTATGTGATACAGACTGACTGGTCATCATTTCCAACTAAAGAAAACTGAAGGAGAGAATGTTATAATAGTTTTGCTAATTATTATTAATTTGTAGTAAAAAACTGAAATTACAAAATTATAGCAGGGCCTCAAGAATAATTCAAATTTAAATTTTGATTTAATTTCTTTCAATTTGATAGCTGGGAGGACCAAATTGGGATGTAAAACTAGGAAGGAGAGACGCGAAAACCGCAAGCCTGACGAAGGCAAACAATGACATTCCTCCTCCAACATCTAGCCTCAGCAATCTCATCTCTAAATTTGCTGCTCAAGGCCTCTCTTCCAAAGACATGGTTGCTCTTTCTGGTAATTACTTCAATATCTGTTGTATAACCTATTTCTTTATTCAATGTTCCCTTCCCCTTGTTAATTTTTTGTTTGCATAGTAAATACATGAAGCTGTAGAAACTTCGAATTCATATCAACAGTTTAATTTTAATAGCATGGCTAAAATGCAGCTTAATTTATGTTGACTAATGTACAAATCATTACTGTCTTGTATATGATTACACCGAAAACTTGAAAAGATGATTGAATTATGATTAGGGCAGATACCTAGCGGGATCAAGTTAGGTCTGAACCGTTTAATTTACATTTGCACGAATGCGGGTATCTTATATTTCAAAATAGGTCCTCAAAACTTTTGACTTGACTTTGATTAACCTGATGCGCTAAGTTACCCTAGGAGACATGGACTAGATAACTAACTAAAGTTTGTTTCAAAAAAGTTAACTAGTCTTTTAATGATATACATATACAGGTGCTCACACCATCGGTCAGGCGAGATGCACAAACTTCCGGGCCCACATATACAACGACACAAACATCGACGCCAGCTTTGCCAGGACGGTTCAGCAGCCCGTCTGCCCGAAACAGAACGGCTCAGGTGACAACAATCTCGCCCCGCTTGATTTGCACACTCCGACCACCTTCGACAATTGCTATTACAATAACCTCATCAGCAAAAAGGGCCTTCTTCACTCCGACCAGGAGCTTTTCAATGGCGGGTCCACTGATTCGCAAGTTAAATCGTACAGCAGCAGCGTGACTATTTTCTTCTCGGATTTCACGGCAGCGATGATTAAGATGGGGGATATCAGTCCCTTGACTGGATCCAATGGAGAGATCAGGAAGAACTGCAGGAGTGTTAACTAGCTAATTAAATAGTTAAATAATTAATTAATAATTAGTATGTCACCTGATTTTATCAGGTCACATATATTTGTGCTTTTCATATACCTTTCGTTGTTGTGAAATGTGCAGTGAGAAGAGAAAGTGTAAGAAAATCAGAGCTCTTATTTGATGATTGTTATAGCTGATGTTTTGTTAGAAAGCTTAAACATTCATACATAATTTCAATATCAGTGAGGTAGAAAATAGATTAAGAGAGGAAGAATATCTTATGCGGTACCGATCACATCAAATAAAGTTAAACTGGAGCCAAATTTTTTTCAAACCTATTTGAAATAGAAGAAGTTTACTTTAAAATTTGTGTTAATTGAAATTAAACGGTACGGATTTAAAGTTGTTATTCGAACTCCTATAGAGCAGCGCTGCTTCCAAAGGGAGAAACATAATTTCGTTTTCAAACCGCTCCAAAAATATAATTATTCTATAATTTAAGGCCCAGTCCATAATTTATACGCTTCAAAAGTTCATACGACGATTCTCTCTCTCATTCTCTCTATCTGCGTTTCTCTGATGAACGGGACGAGGAGAGATCAGAGATCGCTTCTGTCACGTTTTCACCTCTCAAATTAGCTCTTACGCGCGCCATTGTACCAGTTTTCGGTTTTTTCTTGAAATTAAGTCAAATTGTTGAGTTGTTTGTTCAATTTCTATGTTTCTGAGCTTCGTCTGATCTTGTACCTGACCCCTTCAGCCTTCTCCACATAAATCCATGAGCACCAAAATAGAGCGCTCCTATTCATGCATGCCCCTAATGAATTACAGAATATCATTATAACCCGCACAGCTAGAATTTCGAAAATTTTCATTAACAGTAATTGTAGGCTTGTAAAATAGTATCAATACATATTGAAACAAAATCAGAAAGGAAGAAATAAGAAACGAAGAGGCATTGCTCCAATTTAAGTATCCTATGGGTTTTTCTTAAAGGCACAATTTAATTATGGGCCTTTACATAATTTATCTCTCTTTTGCCGCCGGGGTGCAATCGGATCGGATAATATCCGTCGAATCCGGATCTGTATCCGAATTTTTGTGGATTCGGATAGTCGGATACGGATAGTTTCAGATACAGACGGATACGGATATGATTTATACGGATATAAATACAGATACGGATACGAATACGGTTTTGATTTCAGTTTTGAAAGCGGATGCGGATACAGATACGGATACGGATATTATCCGTATCCTTAAGTCGTTAAATCCGTTAATACCTGGTATAAGTTTTGTCGGACCCATTCGCAATTCGCTCACCGCTTGGATAGTTTTGACTTTTGACTCCTCTCAATGAATTGGCGAAACTTTACGAATAAGTTAAAAATTGTCAGAGTGCTAACTTAGCAGATGGGAAACTTTTTATCTATAGAAATTATTAAATACAGATGTACGGAAATAAAAAGAGTGTCTCGTTTTCAACAAATATAGAAAGAACTGACTCAATAAGTCAGATCCAAATTTATGGATCGGTCTCAATGGTCCAGATCCATCAATATATATAGAGGTTGGCTAATATCAAAATGTTTGTTCCGGAGCGGTGGTGCAACCAATTAGTTTCTGATTTTCAAAATCCAAACGGTCGATCCAAACCGTTAGATGTGATCTCTATATTATAATGTACTTGGAAACAAAATTTTACATTTTTTTGAATTTTTTTATTATTTATTAAGTCCTTTTAAAATTACTGATTTTAATAAATAGTGAAAAATTTATGGATCATTGAAATCAGCGATTTTAAAATTAACTTAATAAATAGTAAAAAAATTCTAAAAATGTAAAATTTGGTCTCCAAACACATTTTAATACAAATTGAATATTAAACGGTTTGAATCGACTATTTGGATTTTGAAAATGTAAAAACCGAAACATTTGTTCCTTGGTTTAGGAACAAACATTTTGATATTAGCCAACCTCTCTATATATATATTGATGGATCTGGACCATTGAGACCGATCCATGAATTTGGATCTGACTCAATGAGTCAGATCTTTCTATATTTGTTGAAAACGAGACACTCTTTCTGTTTCTATACATCTGTATTTAATAATTTCTATAGATAAAAAATTTCCTAGCAGATGTGGTACTTATTTGATGGCTTTTAAATATGAACTTTTTTTTAATTTAGACCTTCAGTTTACAAGGTCTCAAATGTTTCTCTAAATGTGGTATTTATTTGATTGTGCACTGTGGTAGTTTTCAATTTTTATATCTAAATTGATTAATTGATTAGATATTAATTGTACTGTTACATTTATTTGATCTACTGTATTTTCAATCAACGACTTACAAAAAAAGAAAAAGAAATACAAAGAAATGAAGGCAAAATGTGACTATATATGAGAAAATTCTTTTGTTGTCTAATTTATATCTGTATTTTATGTACTTATTTTCTAATGAAAAAAATATAATTGAAAAGTATGTTAATTTTGTTACAATATATGAATTAGGTATCCGAATAATATCCGTATCTGTTCATATTCGATCCGTATCCGTATCCGTTTAATATTCAATCCATATCCGTATCCGTTTAATATCGGAATCGTATAAGTATCCGAAAAAACAAATATGGATACAGATATAGTTTTACTACTATCCAATTCGTACGTATCCGATCCGTTTGCACCCCTACTTTTGCGTCTCTCTCAGAGATGGAGGGAACAAGGAGAGAGGCTGGCAGTTTAGAAGCTTCCCTTCTCCAAATAATCCACAAGGAATATAATTATAAACTCTAATCTTGTTCTTCATAGTGTCTAAAAAAAAAAAAAAAAACTGACCAAAAAATGGCCGGTTTCTGAGAGAGTGGAAACTAGCCATTTTATAACCGGTTTGGATATTTTTAGCAAAAGTCGGGAATCGTGGGTATAATAATTAATTTGTAATTAACTTTGAATATTAATAAAAATGTCAGAAAATTTTTGTATGTTGTCATAATAGGTTAATTAAATCGTGACAAGATACTCGCAATATTGCACTTTTCTATTTTGAAGTTTCTATTAATTTTGTAAGTATTATATTATATTAAAAATTGCATACGAACGTTAGAACTTATAAAACTGTTTAGAAGTGTAATTAAGGTATTCTGACCTGAGAAGATCTCTGAAAAGGAGGTTTTGGGTTCCATACTGAGTGACTTGTCACTCACCCACAGTAGTTTGTGGGTTTAATTTAAGTACAGAGACTGGTGATCGGACGTAAGAATTTGTCAAGAGCTGTCCTTGATGATGTCACATGTATCTTTTATTTGCTTTTTAGGACTTTTGTTTGGTTTTAGGGCCCGTTCGGCAACGGTACTGTTGCTGTGGAAAAAAAAATTGACTCTTTAGTGAATTTTTTTTTCCCACGGTAAACAGTAAAAAGTAGTTCAAAATTTTTAATTCCTATTCCCATTTCTATTCCTTAGCAGACCGCCGAATAGGGCCTTAACGATTAGTGGTACTTTTATGTTATGTGCCAGATTCATTAATTAGAGAATGTATCTCCTTCTTAGTCATTGTGTTATTTTATATTTGTGACTGTATAGATACCTTATGTTGTCGGTATAGATTGGATGACTTGTATCTTTTATGATATTATTTATGCTTCTGCAAATTTGTTTTTATTTGTTCAGCCTTGCGCGTTTAACTAATTTAATAGACACAAGACGGTGATTAACCACGCTCTAATCCGAATTTCTGATTCGGAGTGTGTCAATTTTTACCAGGACTATTCTGAAAAATGCAATTATCAAGTTGTCATGGTGATATCAAAATATTTTTATTAGCTAGGACGAATCTGGGAAATACGATCTAGATTTTAGAAGTCTTTGTGTAAAATTTCCATTCCTCAGAAATCCACATGAAAAAAAAAAGCTGATGCCAGGGGAAAGAGTATCGCCTCAGCATCTACATGAGAAAATTTTAGTCGAGTAATTTTATTTCAAGTCTGCTTTAAATGCATAGGGGTCTTTAAAATTCATGTTAAACTGAAATAAATAATACGGATCTTATTCTTTCAGGTTAGGTATTTAACTGGATCTTAATTCATGCCTGATAGAGGTAACTTAACCCAGATTATTCAAGCATTACCATAATCATTATGTGTTGAGAAAAAGAAGAAAAATCAATGTTTAGAAATTATTGATATTAGTGTAATTCTTACAAACTCTTGATTCTAATAAAAATAAAGTTGAAATGTTGTAATCTTTAACATGTGCATAGAGAAAATGACATAGATCAATACTAACTGTTTTATTTTGACATTGAAATTTTAAATTTAAAGTCATTAAAGTTTTAAAAATATAGGCTTGATAGAGTTATCAAAAGTAGAAGCATTTGAATCCTCATGATAAATTATGACAGTTTCAATAAGTGTTAGAAAAAAATTTAATTCATAATTTTTTTTTAATAGAAGAAAGCTTGTGCCTCACATTTTGTCATAAAATCCAGCTGGTGTTTCATTTCAAACATGCAAACTTTTCATAAACTTTAGTTTTTTTTTTCGTGTGGAGGGTGTTCTGATGTCGTTTGCAAAGTACCCGAGAAATGTAAGTTGGTGATGGACAATGTGTTGCTTAGGATTTTAAATGTAGTTATTTTCCTGTTTATCTTAGAAAGTTGTCTATTCAAATTAAATCACATATCAAATCCAATCGGCATGGAATATAACATTTGATCCCCTTGCTTCAAGCCAACTTTTTCATAGGTTTGAGTTAATATCATTTTGAAATGACAAGTGAGGAACATTTGTTGAAACATGGAAAGGGACTGCATTATTATAAAAAAAATTCATTATAACATACATATGCTCCCCCTTATAAATAGCCTTGATTCTTGCCATCTTTCATCTCATCAAAATACACCTCCCTTTTCTCTTAACCTTTAAACCTCCTCCTCTGACAATGGCCTCTCTTACTAAAACATTTGCCTCTTTAGCTCTCTTCTCTCTTCTCCTAGTATGTACTAATGCACAACTCTCCACTGGTTATTACTCCTACACATGTCCCAATTTGTTTACGACGGTAAAAGGTGTTGTGGCGTCGGCAATATCGAAAGAGTCGCGAATGGGTGCCTCCCTGTTACGACGCTTCTTTCATGACTGTTTTGTTAATGTACATATAATCCTCTATTAAATACTTCATCTTATATTACATATACATTAATACATACACACTTCTTCTTTTTCATTTCTAAAAGAAGTGGTATATACTGATACTGCCTGTTTCATTAAAAGAGATGTATGTATACATGTTGTATATAGGTTTTACCTTTCATTATTTACCTTCTGACGGAAACAGTAATATATATAGTGTGCAATTTTTCAGGGTTGTGACGGGTCGATATTGTTGGATGACACGCCAATTTTTACTGGCGAGAAGACTGCCAAGCCGAACAACAACTCGGTAAGAGGATTTGAAGTAATTGATCAGATAAAATCTGCAGTTGAGAAGGCGTGCCCTGGTGTCGTTTCATGTGCTGATATTCTGGCAATTACCGCAAGAGATAGTGTGGTTACTGTAAGTTTAATCTACTAATTAAGCTCCTTCAACAATTCCAAAATTAATTTTATGATTATCTGAGTAAAATGACTGGTTATCATCGCTAATGTGAAATGAAGCAATAATAAAGTTGTCTCCAGAATTATAAAATTTAAATTTTGATTTAATTTCTTTCAATTTGATAGCTGGGAGGACCAAATTGGGATGTAAAACTAGGAAGGAGAGACGCAAAAACCGCAAGCCTGACGAAGGCAAACAATGACATTCCTCCTCCAACATCTAGCCTCAGCAATCTCATCTCTAAATTTGCTGCTCAAGGCCTCTCTTCCAAAGACATGGTTGCTCTTTCTGGTAATTAGTTCAATATCTGTTGTGTATCCTATTTCTTTATTGAATGTTGCCCTTGTCAACTTTTTGTATGCATGGTAAATACATGAAGTTGAACTTTGATTTCATATGAACAGTTTAATTTTAATAGCATGGCTAAAAATGCAGGTTAATTTATGTTGACTAATGCACCAATTAGGTCTGAAATATATATTAAACAAAAAGATAACTGAATTTGGATCAGGTAAGGTACTCGACATGATCAAATTAGATCCGGACCATTTAATTTAAATTTGCACGAATCTTAAAGCAAGCACCTTATATTTCAAATAGGTCTGAAATATTTTGGCTTGACTTTGACTAGCCTGATCCGATTAGGTACAGCAGGGGATATGGACTCTAGATAACTCATTAAAGTTCGTTTCAAAAAAATATAGTAGTCTTTTAATGATATACACATACAGGTGCTCACACCATGGGTCAGGCGAGATGCACAAACTTCCGGGCCCACATATATAACGACACAAACATCGACGCCAGCTTCGCCAGGACGGCTCTGCAGCCCGTCTGCCCAAAACAGAACGGCTCAGGTGACAACAATCTCGCCCCGCTTGATTTGCATACTCCGACCACCTTCGACAATTGCTATTACAATAACCTCATCAGCAAAAAGGGCCTTCTTCACTCCGACCAGGAGCTTTTCAATGGCGGGTCCACTGATTCGCAAGTTAAATCGTACGGCAGCAGCATGACTATTTTCTTCTTGGATTTCACGGCAGCGATGATTAAGATGGGGGATATCAGTCCCTTGACTGGATCCAATGGGGAGATCAGGGAGAACTGCAGGAGTGTTAATGAGTTAATTAAATTAGTTGAATAATTAATTAATAATTAATTAAACATATCTGTGTGCTTTTTATATACCTTTAGTTGTTGTGAAATGTGCAGTGAGAAGAGCAAGTGTAAGAAAATCTGAGCTCTTATTTGATAATTGTTAAACTGATGTTTTATTAGAAAGATTAAACATTCATACATAATTTCAATATCTGTGAAGTAAAAAATTAATTATAGAAAATTAATTAAGAGAAGAAGAATATTGCGGTACTGATCACATCAAATAAAGTTAAACTCGAGCCACGAGGAGAATGCTGAATCAATGAAGGACATCTCAGATTTATTTCACTGAGTTGGCGCTGAGGTGTCATATCGTCATTGAATAGGAAGATTTAGTAAACCATTTTAAGTAATTCCTGAGATTATGCTCTTGAATAAGATTTTGTGTGTTTTCACTTTCACCTCTCAAATTAGCTCTTACGCCAGTACCAGTTTTAGGATTTTACTTGAAATCAACTCAAATTGAGTTGTTTGTTCAATTCTTGTGTTTCTGAGCTTCGTCAGGTCTTGTAAATTATCATTAACAGTAATTGTAGATTTGTAGGCTTGTAAAATAGTATCAATACATATTGAAACAAAATCAGAAGGGAAGAAGCACAGAAATAAAAACGAAGAGGCATTCTCCCAGTTTAATTATCATATGGGCTTTTTAATGGCCCAATTTAATTATGGGCCTAGTACATAATTTATCGGCCTTTTAAGAAAAAAATAAATCTCTCTCTCTCTCTTATTTGCGTCTCTCTCGGAGATGGAGGGAACCAGGAGAGAGGCTGAGGGCAGTTTAGAAGCTTCCCTTCTCCAAATAATCCATGAGCACCAAAATAGAGCGCTCCTAATCCGAGATCAGACGGGTAACTTAATTCCGACTTACTCTCTCATCATTCAATTTTATTTAATTTCACTTCTATCTATTCTGTCTAGTTCTCTATACCTAAGTTTATTAGAACTGCCACGTTAATCCTTGATTCTTTAAGCTAATTTACTACGCAATATGTTGATAAGTTTCAGTTAGTTTGAGATTCATTATAGTTTAAGGAGAGAATATGGGATAATTGATAGGTAGATTAGTAATTTTCCAAGGGGCCCCATCTCAGGCTATGCCACTTTGCTTATAAGATTTGGTAGGTAAGTGGTACAGGCAGTGGTACGGATTGACCATATTATGTTTCGTATTTAGCTATTTTAATTGAGGAGGGTTCCAATACCTCATATTTTATATCTTTGTTTTTAAAGTCCAAACTGTCGATCCGAACCGCCCAATTTTTGGAATTTTTTTACTATTTTTTAAGGAAGGTACAAAATCACTGTTTTTGTACCGTTAAAAAACAGTGATTTTCTACCTATCTAAAAAACAGTGATTTTAGTATGGATATCGTGTTGAGCAGTTCAGATCAACAGTTTGGACTTTGAAAACGAAGATATAAAATATGAGATATGATGAGGTATGAAAGGCATGAGGTATTGGAACCCTCTTCATTATAATTTTACCATAATGTCAAGTACCACGCATTGATGCTAAGATACCAGTGTGCTATAGAATTGTGGTAATACCAGTAAAGCTTAACTATGTTTTGAAACCTTATATTCTCGTCCAGGAACATTTAATTAGTTAACTTTAGTATTACTATGTTACTGGTTAAGTGCTGGTATAAATATGTACTGGGTACTGGTTATGGACTATATGGTTGTATGTAATTGTTATATTCCTCTACTAACAGATAGAGCGAAGAAGAATGCAATAAGATCTTCGCAAAATTTGTCGAATTTATTGGTAGATGCAGTGAATGGAGGTGTTGAAGAGGCATTTATAAATGAGAAAAGGATTGAGATGGAGATACGAGCCTTGTTGGGTACCATATCACGGTACAAGAAGCAGACCGATCAATGGCTTGCAACCACTCATGAATTAAATACGGTGCTAAAGGTTTTGTTCTTTTTTTGTTTGTGAAGGAATTTCATTTATTGAAAAAAATGATTTAGTCCATAAGTAATCCAAATTTTTGTGGTTTTACTTGTGGAATCATACACAAATACACAATGAAGCCTGTTTTTTTGGTGACTACAAAAGTTATCATCAAAGCATTAGCATCCATTAAGGTATACTGAATAAGAGAAATCATCAGTAATTTTATTTTGTACGAGATAAATTGGTTCCAAAAAACATATATTTTTAAGCACAATTTGGTGCTGCTTAACATTGTCAGTAAAGATGATTTAATTAAAAAAAATCAATTTAAGTATGCATATGTCTTTGAATATTCTAGTGGATTTAGGGAAGTTCAGTGTAGGACAAATATCTTTTGTTTGATGAGTCAAGGAAAGATATGAAAAGCATTTTAATTTGTGTATTATTTTTACTAGGAAATTGGTGATTTTGAGAATTGGATGAAGGTCATGGATTTTGATTGCAAGAGCGTCAATGCTGCTATACGAAACATTCATCAAGTTTGAGAAATAGTATGATTCTGTTATGTACGATTTATTTTCTCATGAAATGCAAGTGTGTTCTGGGTAGGGACAAATTCTATTAGCTTTGCCTTTTTAAGCTAAATTCAAGGCTAATTACTCGAAGTTTAGTAGTGCAGTATTTTATTTTATTTTCCATGCATGGCCAAATTGCCCCTCAGTCACGGTGATATTGAAATTTTTTGAAGGTAACTTGGTCATGTTGACAGACTCGATAGATCGCATAAAACTAGTGTTCTAGCTATAGCTTTTTCGGACCATAAAAGTTTGCTAATTCAGCTACGACTGCTATAGTTATAATAGCTTATCGCTATTACCGCTACGCGCTATTACTAACCGCTATGCTACATGGGCTTCGCTACATGGGCTTCTTTTTTATTTATTTTTTGCAATTTGCATGGACTTTTGTGCTTCTATTCTTATTTATGATGCTACATGGTCAGCTATGCTAGGTATGCTAAATCGAACTTTGTGCTTATGTTTCTATTTGCTAGGTATGCTAAATCAAACTTTGTGCTTCTGTTTCTACTTTTCTCTCCATTTTTTTTTTCCAAGTAAAAGTTGGAGGTGAAGCTACCAAACTATTTAATACCCACAAGTCAAGTCATCCCATTCAAGTTTTTGACCTGCAACATCTCACGAGGGCATTGCCTTCACCACCTCTGTTATCCACTTTTATTTGATCTATGCTGCTAAAGATGATACTATGTGAATACATAATACGAATCTCAAGCACCGCAACAGAGAGGCTCTCTCTTCCTGTGATGGCCCCATTGACCTTGCGGGCCCTGTTTGAAAAGAGCGAAAACTAACAGCATCCAATCAGAGCCTACCCTATCAAAATCTAAATCCCGGCCCTCATTTCCTAGACCATCCATGCCGAAAGGTTGAACATGCAACTCTTCTTATCATCTTTTGTTGTGGAACATGAGTAGAAATATTGATTTCCAATCTGCTGTGCAAAAAGAAAATTTCTTAATTAGTAAAGCTTCTTATGTCAAACGTGAAATAATAACACTATATTTGATCATTAATATTTGCTAGTGAAATAAACAGAAGTTTGAAGGAACTTAGTAATAATAACTTGTGTTTGGTCAATGCATAATAAATGCTTATCTGTTTAATCATGGCGACCCTTGATAAGTACTTAGGCAGTCTAAATAAAAGTAATGATAGTATGAGGATATGTCCTACTATCAAATACTTGATTTCTAGCACTAGATATAAGCAAAAATTATTTTCATGAATACATTCCATGCATCTGTTTTGCATTTGTATTTCCATAGTCTGGGACTAGTGAAAATGTCTTTAAGAAGAATTTAGATAAATGACTCCAAGTGGAATGGTTAAATATAAGTCATGCCAACAACATAACATTTATTTGACTTGATCAGAAAGGAAGAAAAAAAAATACATATAAAGAAACTACAAATCAAGTTAATACAATTTCTTTCAAATAATATGTGGTTGCTTCGTAAACATTACTTGCGACATAATGAAATCAGATCATTAGAAATATGAAGACTAGGTACATATATTGCAAAAGCATACCCTTTGACTTGAGCAAAAAGGAAGGAAATAAAATACATATAGAAAGAAAACTATAGATCGAGTTAATATATTTTTTAAATAATATGATGTTGCTTCGCAAACATACTTGCGACAACAGATAATTAAAAAAATTGAAGACTTTGTTTAGTGCACCAGCACATATATTCTTTGACTTGTGCAGAAAAGTGGTAAATAAAATATTTAAATAAAGAAATTTTAGAGAAAAAAAATATAAAATGAAAAGAAAATTGCATGATCGAATTTACACTTTTTTTTAAAAGAACAAAAATAGTTTTATTAAACGTATAATAGAGAGTACATTTACGTTCCTGCATAATCAAATTATGCTCTTTCTTATTCCAGAAAATCTCATCACAAAGTGCGCGAGTCTCAATTCTAATAATTTTAGAGATTTGGTTATGTCATTATATCTCTCATTTCATGTTATTGAAAGAAATTTTGAAGGTCTATTAATAAGATGCTAGAGATGTGTCGTCATTTCTTACTTGTAACTCTAATTAGCGTTCTATTTGATAATGGTACACATACATAACACCAATTATGTGCAGTAATGATCCAATTCATTTCAAATTCTATTTTTCTTGCTTTTTGTCATTTTCTTTCTAGTGACAAAGGCAATGCCACAGATTTGAAGTAGAAATTAAAATTTTTGTTTAATATTAAATAGTTGAATAGTTTTACCTCTGACTTGTACATTAAAAAATATCTAATACCTTGAATCTTGGCTGGGTCTTGTTCACATCCCAGCCAGTGAACCAGTGTTCACCAAACAGTCTAAAATTTTAGAAGCCCAATCAATCTAAAACACTAGATATTAGAAAACTGATTAAGCCCTAAACAAGTTGGGCCTAATGGGCCTTAATTGGAACTGCGAAAAAATAAGTTGGTCAACTAAACAGCTGTTATAGCAATACATGACAGATGGACGCAAAAATAGAAACTTGAATCAATTTTGGGAATAATTAATAAATAGTAATAATTTTTTTTCCTTCCCTCCTAAATTAATTTCTACTTTTGTACTTTATATGAAAAAGGAAAACCATCATTTTGACCTCTAATTTGCTCCTTCTTTCCTTTTTGTCTAAAATGGGGACTGAAGTTAATTAGGATAAAATCTTGGGTAGATTACAAAACATCCAACATCTAGTTTCAAAGGAACAAAAAGAAAAAAAAACAATTGCATAAGCAATAACAGAAATCATTTTTTTAAAAGTATAAGCATAATTAAACAGAAATCATGCATGATACTGGCAAATTTATGTCCTAAATCAAGACAGTACAAACAATTGAACTTACATTACTGATGTTACCATTTAGATATATCACGTTGTAGAAAAATACTATCAAGAGATCAAACAAATCTACAGAGCTCAATGACTAGCTAGAACACAAATTTGAATCACAGCACACAGACATACAACTATATAGGCAGATATGATATCTTTGACGATCGTGCACCGGTCTTTCTAAACCCGAGGCATCGGAAGCACGAAGCGATGAAATTAAATATCCCTCTCTTCTTCTTTCCATCCTTCCTTATTGCCTTGCTATGCCCGGCTAGGTACGATGGGGGAGGTGTTATAGGTGGAATCGACATACCCAAGTCGGCAACCTTAGGTGTACCAGGTTCTGACTCCCAAACGAACGGTACCGAAGTCGGCGCCGCTCCATAAATCCTGAAGGAAGGTGTGGATAGAGATATCTCCTTAGAGAGTAACCTGGCCAAAAACTTGTTTTCTTTTTTGATGTGTAGAGGGCTTCTGGTTGGATCTTGAGTGTTGTGGTCTTGCATTTTCATGTGTGTGTGTGTGTGAGGGAGGGAGAGAGAGAGTAGAGGGTGTTGGTCTAAGAGGACGGATGGATCTCCTTTAAGAGAGGCATGTGCATGTTGCATGGTGAGTTGACATTGGGATTGATGCAGCTTTAATTCTTTTTTCTGAAAGGAAGTGGAATGTGGGGTATGGAATTTATAAGGGGGTTTAGATGTTTCGTGGTGATTATTTTATATGATTGATATGGTTGTTAACCTATAGGAGGTAATTAATTATAGATTTAAATCAGTAGAATCAGATCACAGTGCTAGATGGATATTATACAAGGTAAAAAAACCCAGAAATTATGTTGGGATTAAAAGTTGTCGAAATTAAATAAAAGTTGAAATCTATTATTTAAGAGAGAGATTAATTCCTCACAAGTTACTATAATATTTCTGGACATTATCTAAGAAATAAATCTCACTACTGCATTTAATATAATGAAATATTTTTTCAACGAGTGCGGTTATGGTAATATGCATCTTATAGATCGATTCTTACTACAAATTTATATCTTTATTTTTAAAGTTGAAATGGTCAATTTGAATCATTAAATATGATCTTGAAAATGTACTTGGAGATCAATTTTTGTATTTTTTTAACTTTTTACTATTTTGTTAAATTGGTAAAAAAAATCATTTCTTTTGGATGATTCATAATTTTTAGATCATGTGATTTTCTATCTATTCAAAAAAAATCTAAAAAATGTAAAATTTTGTGTCCATGTACATTTTCATATATATGGAGATCATATTTAAGTATTTAATGGTTCGGATCGATTGTTTGAACTTAGAAAATTGAGATATGAATCCATAGCACGGGTCAATGTGTAATGTGCATATTACTATAACCTCACTCATTTCTCAACATAATTATTTAAATTTTGGGTTCGAAATATTACTGTGAGAGAAATTGTTTTAATTTGTAACACACAACAATTCTATTTCAATTAATGTAGTTATATGGCATAAATTATTAATCTCTTAATTTGTTACTTCTTCGTCTATAACAGATTAATAGCTTGCTCATTGTAAAGATCTAAAAAAGTCACTGTGTAACTGGATACGTCACGGCACAGCACGTGGTACGCGAGTCACATGTAATTAGGATCGTTAGATCGTGATCGAATGATGAATTTTGAATAAACTAACTTAAATTATAAAAAAAATAGTTAAATGTGACCAAATATGACAAATGTAATCAGTCACGTTTAGACAGGTCATGTATGGTCACGGCGTGACTAACGTGTCGTGACATCATTTCAAATTTGATCGCGCCACAGCACATATTAATTGTGGTCAATATCTTTAATTAGTAACCATTGATTATGCATACATGTATCATGCGATTCTTCAAAATATTACTACTAATTCCATTTTTTACCACAAATATACATATAATAATATTATCAATCTTCAAAGCCAGCTGATTGGTACATGCTTATCAGTTATGTTTAAAGCTTATCTATTACTAGTATTATGACCGTAGGTTACAACGAAAATATATTATAAGAGACTAAAAAAAAATCTCATACAAAATAATATATTTATATAAAAAAATTATACAAAATAATAACTAACATTTCTAATTGACATATTAAATAACATCTACACGTAAATAATATTTTTTAAATGACATATTTTATTAATTGACATACATGGTTTTTTTTATCTTTTTGACATATTTTCAAATAAAAATCTCATACAAAATGATATATTAAATGACAAATAACATTCCTTAAAAGATATTACAAAATTGAAAGAAATAAAAACATGACCAATTATTTATCAATCAATCTAAAAATTACTTAAATGATATTAAAAAAATGGAATGAAATCATGACTAATCAGAAAATTGATACAATTTGTATATCAAAAATACGTGTTTAAATAAATTTAGATTTCTTCTACACGTAGAAAAACATAAAAAAGATGCATAGTAAAAAAAACAGACTATTTGATTATTTAAGATCTGTTCATTGTTGTTCTTTTTTTTTAGACTGACTCATACCAGAATTTGCATTATATACATGGATATTTAACTTTATTTCTGTGGTTTGTTAATTACTCACGAAAATAACTTTTTTATGGTCACTAAATAATTAACGTTCATGTTCTGACGAATTTTTTCTGCACGTAAAAAACATTAAAACATACCGATGCATTTATTAACAGTGATCGTTCTTATAAAAGAACCGTCACTCTATCACTATACCGATGCAAAAAAAAAAAAAAAAAGCGAACATAACAACGCATATTATTTGCAAAATTTATGAACGCGTTCAAAAATAGAGAGGAATCCAATTTTATATCAAATGAAAAGTGTCAACATATTTATTGTTTTTATCTTGACATTAAGACAATAATAGTTATATTTATATTATATTTTCAGTTTTCATTTTTATTCTGGCAAGCAACACATTTTGTCCGTTTACCTTGACAATTAAGACTTGTAAAAATATTGTATGAACTGTGAAAATGATTTTTATTGAAACTGTTCCATTTTAAAAAAGTTTGCCCCTTTCATGTATAATATTTGTACAGCTTTTTTCATATTTAAATTGTCAAAAAAAATATTTATTAAACTAATACGAGTAGAACTAGGATGTTGTTAAGCTCATTAATTAAGTCTATTTGTGTGCTTAACTTAAAAATTTATTGAATTGGCCTCAAACAACAAATTCAAACTGTTGAAGCCGACTTAATTCATGAGTGATAGGGGTGTTCATTGGTTCGGTTCGGTTGAAACCGAACCGAAGGCAAACCAAAGTTATAATTCGGTTTCAAAAATAAAACCGAACCGAACCGATTTAGCATTGCAACCAAACCGAACCGAACCAAAGTTTTATTTTGGTTTGTTCGGTTCAAACCAAAATATATTATTTTTTTATTTAAAGCAATTGATTTATAATAAACCGAAGTATATTAAGAAATAAACCAAGGTATTAAGAAATAAATCGGGATATTAAGAAATAAACCGTAGTATTTAAAGCAATTGATTAAGAAATAAACCGAGGTATTAAGAAATAAACCGGGACAGGTCCGGACCAAATTCATAACATATATAAAATTTCGGTCGGTTCGATTATTTGGTTTTCAAAATTTTCAAAATTTTCAAACCGAACCGAACCGAAATTATAATTCGGTTTTAAAAAGCAAACCAAACCGAACCATTAAACCGAAAAAAACAAACCGTTTGGTCAAACTAATTCTGTTCGGTTCAAAACCGACTAAACCGGACCCAATGAACACCCCTAATGAGTGATGCTCTTATATGCATTAATTTTATATAATTTTGAATTAATTTAGTATAAATTTAAGTGGTAAAATATAAATAATAATAAATGTATTAAATTAACTTATAAAGTTTACTTTTTTTACCACTTGACTTGTACTAAATTAATTCGAAAATTTATAAAATTTGCATGTAAAACATCACTCGTAAAATAGATTGGTTTTCAACTGTTTGATTCGTTATTTGAAGTATATTTGATAGGTTTTGGAACTAGTCACCAAACCATTGGTGAGCTTAAGAACACTACAATTATACTCAAACTAATACTGTGACCATGGGTAGAATCAGGGTATTCTTAAGCTCACCAAGTCTTTGATGAGCTTAACTCCAAAACCTATTGAATTGATTTTAAACAATGAATTCAAATTGTCCAAACTGATTTACTCACAAGTTATGTATTTACATGCAAAATTTATCAATTTTAAAAATAATTTAGTACATAGTCAAGCGGTAAAAAAAATAAGTTAATTTTAATATGTTCATCACTTGACTTTATTTAAACTTAATTTAAAAATATATAAATTTTGCATGTAAATGTATAACTCGTGAAACTATATTAATTTTAATGATTTGAATTTATCATTTAAAGTCTATCTGATAAATTTTAGAGTTGATCTCACCGAGAAACTCAGTATGTTTAAGAACGCTCAAGTACTACTCATTATTTATAAGGGAGAGCCTAGCTATCCCCCAGAATCCATTCTCTAGTCAATAACTACTTTAATAACTACTAACCACTTGAGAGTACTACTTACTATTTGGGGACCGCCTAATATCTGAAATATTTTACAACTGGCACGCGCAAATATTCTACAACTGGCACGCGCAAATATTCACATATAACAAATCAAGTATTCATATATAATACATCAAGTATTCACACCTAAGATATCAAGTATTTAAAAAAAAAAAAACTGGACACATCACGCACCCATCTTTTACACGTTTTTAGAGGTGATTTTTTTTCTCCGTTCAATCTAACCAATATTTCTGACGATCTCTGAGAAATTTTGAAAAATCTAAAACCACCAACGTCTTCTACACAATTTTCTCTTTCAAATGAGATCC
>JAJGRW010001165.1:36619-114720 GCA_025461045.1 Carex parvula | reverse complement strand
TTTAGGTCCAACTTTATATAAGATGCACAAAAACCCCACCAAAAAATTAATATAATTCTCACGTTAAGGGTCAAATACTTGTCTTAAGCCAAATACAGTTGTATTAATTCTAAAGGGTCTCTGTGCATTCCACCTTGAGTTAGATTGATGTGAATTTTGATCGGACTGTCTGAATCAAATCTCAAAATTTGAGTTACTTCAGAGGATATGGACTCCAAATAGTTGATGGGTGCATATAGAGAGTGGGAAAAATGGCACAGCAGAGCCAGCTCCGTCACGGAACGACACGGCACGCGTGTCAGTTACGTGCCGTGACTCGCGTGTTCCATGCCGTGACTATTCACGTGCCGTGCCCATCTTTTGAAACTTTGGCATAGCACGACATGGCACGTGAAAGATTTAGTCACGGCATGACACGACACGTAGTAACACGAGTCACGTGTAATTAGGACTATTAGATATTGATTTAATGGTGAATCTTGAATAAACTAACCTAAATTATGATTAAATGGTCACGCAAGTCACGCGAGTCACATGTGATCACCGCACGTTTAGGCAAGGCGTGACTCACGTGGTGTGACCACCCCTTGACATTTTGGACGGCACGGCACGTGAAAAATTAACTTGGTCACGGCACGGCACGAGACCAAAGTCACGGCGTGTTAGTCACGGTACGTTTTTTCCACTCTAGGTGCATATGCCACAAATTATACTTATTTCATTTAGAGTTAAGCTATGGTATTATGTATAGTGCATATTGTTTTATACTATGAATCAATATCTCTATCATTAAAGTCCAAATAACTGATTTGAATGATCCCCATATGAAAATGTATATGTAGATTAGATTTTTTAAAATTATTTACTATTTTTTTAGATAGGTTGAAAATAACGTAATTTGATAATTTTAGACATTCAAAAGTAGTGTGATTGTTTACCTCTCTAAAGTAGTAAAAAAAAAAATTTAAGAATGTAAAATTTAGTCCACAAGTATTGAACAATATAATTTAGATTAATCGTTAGAACTTTGAAAATAAAAATATTAATAGACGGTACGGATCAATCTACGCATAGATGCATAGTACTATGGCCTCTGACATTTACATAAATGTCACAAACTATATATATACATATATGTGAGATCAGAGAACAAATGTTACAGAACAAAATTGATCTTATTGAAGACGACAAAAGAAATATCTGATCAATTATCAACTATGGAGCGAGATGTACATCTAACCTAGCCATACATGATGCATATATATATAGATGCAGGAGCTAGCATATATAATCCAAGCATGGGACCCATAAATCAATAGTTCTTTTGTACGATATTCATTCATGCAACAGTTCTCTCTCTTTGTCACAACTCACAAATGAGAGGGCAAAAGAACCCAACTTGTTGTTCATTAGTGCAAGGCAAGGTATAATGACAATAATGGTACAGAGAGAATTTAGGTTTTGAATTCGTCCCTTTCTGATCTGTAACAGTGACGCACCGAGAGCAACTACAAATTATTTCTGCCTCAGATATGTATGCATTAATGGAAGTTGTCATATATGATATGAAATTAATTATTCAGACTTGAGAGTAGCTTGGACATATATGTTTCAGCTAGCTTGTGACAAACAAAGCTGCCAGAAATTAAACAAGAATAATCATGCATGCATGTGCTCAAATTTTAAGTAGTTGCAAAATAAAATAAAAAAATGATACCCGATCGATCGACATGGTCACATGGATTAATTTGAAGATGGATTTTGTAGTATAGTAATGAGATTTACTTTTTGGTGTATATCTCGAGATGATGATTCTTATTCACACTTGAGTTTAAGGACATACCAGATCACCTACAGGAGGTGGAGGAGGGAGGAGGCCAGCATGGACATGAACACGGCGGTGGAGGTTCTGGTATCTATGGCAGAGGTGGAAAGTGGATCGGGACCCATCTTTGCAATTGACCCGTACCAGAATTAGTGAAGTTAAAGACGATGTGGACTGGGATTTGTTTGATTACTGATATCTCTTAGTGTTTTAATTAGTTAGTTTTTGGTTATATGTTGGAAACTGTCTATTTTGTGCAGCTTTAACTTGATATGCGCGTTGTTGTTTTGTAACTATAACTGATATATTGCTGGCTGAGTCATAAGTTCCTGCTAGAGTGGGAAAAACGTGCCGTGACTAACACGTCGTGACTTTGGTCTCATGCCGTGCTGTGCCGTGACCAAGTTAATTTTTCACGTGTCGTGCCGTGCCGTACCATGACTAAAATATCAATGGGTGGTCACGGCACGCGAATGGTCACGCCACGTATGTCACGCCGTACCTAAACGTGCCGTGACCATACGTGACTCGCGTGACCATTTAATCATAATTTAGGCTAGTTTATTCAAGATTCACCATTAAATCAATATCTAATGGTCCTAATTACACGTGACTCACGTGACTACGTGTCGTGCCGTACTGTGCCGTGTCAAAGTTTCAAAAGATGAACACGGCACGCGAATGGTCACGGCAAGGGACACGCGAGTCACGGCACGTAACTGACACGCGTGCCGTGCTGTTCCGTGCCGTTCTGTGACGGAACCGGCTCTGCCGTGCCATTTTCCCCACTCTAGTTCCTGCTTTAGGACGTTATACTTGATCGATATGGTTTCTAATAGAAATCGGTGGATTTATTTTCATTACTTTTCAAAAAGTTAATAAGATTTATTAATTATTTGTTTTCATCTTCTGTTCAAACAAATAGACGAATTAAAACGAACTTTTAATTAAGTTTATTTACTGAACTTTTTCGAATTATTTACAAATTTTATATATTATATATGCTCGAATATTTTTCGGAATTTTTTTGCATTAGTATTTCAAAGTATCAAAAATTTGTTTTTTTTCTTAATTAATCATTTAAGATATACCAAATATTCTGCTACCAATTTGCCACACAAATAAAGATATATATAGAGAATTAGGAACACACAAATTTATTAAAGGAGTCTAGAAAAAATCCTATAATTTATAGAAAAATTAGGGGTGATAAAATAGAATTCGGATCATTTCCAGTATTGCACGTTCAATTACTAAATACAGACCGTAATTTTAACTTCACACGAATCTTAATGCGGTCACCTATTTCTAAATAGATATCAAATCTGAATCGTAAAGTTGTGGGCCCACTTATGCGGGACTTGAGATGATACGGACTCGGATAATATACCTATCAATTCATGAAATAAACCGTTGGAATAGTTGAATAAATCATTAGAACATTTAGTTCCTGGTTTAGAAATTACTTTAACAGTTTGCTAGCTAGTATCCTTAAAAAGATATATGCAAATTCTATATTTAGTCTTTTTCTTGGTTAAGAAATTAACTTATTGTGCCTGGATTTGTAAATTGGTTGTTTAAAAAGTCCAACGCCTTTAGTATTTTATATCATTGAATTTCAGTGAGGAAAACTTTGCAATTGATAATAACAGTATATATTTAGAGGAGGGTTCAAATGCCTTCATTTTTTGTGCCTCCACCATGCCTCCACTTTTAAAAACTTTAATAACTCAAAATTTAAAACTTAAAAGTCAAAATAAAACCGTTAGATATGATCTACATCATTTTATCTATATGCTCATAAAAAATTATTACATTTCGATTTTGTTTTTATGTGAATCAATAAGTTGAAAAATCAACGTCTAGAAATTATCCACAATAGTACATTTTTTACAAGATCTTGATGACAACCAAAACAAAATTGAAATGTCATAATTTTTTACACGTGCATAGATAAAATGATGTAGATCATATCCAACGGTTTTATTTTGACTTTTAAATTTTAAATTTGAGTTATTAAAGTTTTTAAAAACGGAGGCATAGTGGAGGCATGAAAAATGGAGGCATTTGAATCCTCCTCATATATTTATATATATCATATTTTAAATAGCGTTTATAGAGTCATAGCGGGAAGGCTACAAAAAAACTATAGCGAATAGCGTAGCTATAGTGGAAGCTATGTTACATAGCGTTTTTTTTTTTAAAAAAAATATTATGTATTTGTACTAAATATCAGCATTATCTAAAGTCTCATAGAACAATAAATAACACCAAATTAATTAAGAAATTATAATATTCATATTGAACCAGTACAAAGTCCAAATTGTTCAAAATATCAATAGTAATATCATAAACTATCGATCTTTTTCTATTCAAAATATCTTAAGCATCATGATTCATGACATAATCTATTTTTTTTATATCAAATTTCAAAATAACTTAGACAAGGTTTCCTTCTCAGTTTGGGCAAATTAAAAGATCTATAGCAACAAAGATTTTAATTGATTTCAGTTTGGACTTTTATTTAATTTTTTAGGTCTTTATTTAAAGCCCATATAAATTGTCTAAAAAAACTCATTATGCATAGCGCGTGCTATTTGCGCTACACGTTATGCGCTATAGCCGATCGCTACCGCTATAGCGCAACCGTAGTTTAATTAGCGCATTTTGATGTCATAGCTTAGCGTTTAGAATTTCAAAACAGTATAGCGGCGCTATTTAAAACACTGATATATAGATAACTAGTTCAAGCGACCATTGTCACAGAAAATTGCATTTTTGACTTGACCGTTTGAACAATTTATCCGGTCCTTTAGCCAGTTCAATAAAATTCTTAACTAAGAATGTTTTGACCTTAATCGTTACAACGAAATAACCAAATCATTGGTCAATTCAATCATCTGTTGTCACAACTTTTTCAATAGTACTAATTTGAAAAAGTAACAATTCTACCTTTATTTCTTAGTATTTTTGATTTGCTATATTAATAGCTGTTGTAATCAGCAAATTATGTATTTAATAAATGATTAAAAAGGTGATATTAAAAAAAACACTCTAATGCAACTATTCTTTTTAGGACTTGTAACCTATAAAAATAGAATATAAATCTGTTGTTATTCCAAAGGGATCATAGACCCTGTTATTTCTATCACAACCGTTCAACGTTTTCATGCACAAATCTCAAGAAAAAAAGTTTTTGTACCCAAATCTCGATAAAGATCAATGGTTGGGATCAGAATAACAGGATCCTGTGATCTCTTTGGAATAACAATAGATTTATTTTCATAAAAATAAGAAGAAGCAAGCAAGCGATTGAGATTATGGAATTTCACAACAGATATGGTGTAAACTGTAAAGTAACTGACAGAAAAGTCCCACTCATCTTTATATTTTAGGAGGCAGTTTATATAATTTATGAAAAAGTGCAACAATTTGTGGTATTGGGCCGAATAGTATGAGACAAAATTAATTAGATGGAATCAAAGAGAAGTGAAGCCCAACCCCAAGCCCAAAATTAATTTCTAGTAAGGCTCCCCTGATTTTGAATTTGCTAGAGAAGGTTATCAGTGCCATTCTTTCTCATAAAATCACTCTAATATTAAATATCTTCATAAAAATTTAATATTTTTTATTTCTAACCTCTTTTAATTACTTAACATTTATTTAATTATTTTAAAAATTGTACTGACCAATATGTCTTTTATTTTGAAATAGAGATGTCATGTTATTCCCTTATTTTTAATCAGGGATGATCTCAAAACAAGTCTCTATATAATTTCTGAATTACGGTATATAATTTTTTTGTGATGCATCTATAACTTAAAAAATATTTTATCAAAAATAACAAAAATTACACATGAAATTTACCCTAAACCACATTCTTAATCCACAATAATTGTAGATGTATCATGTCTGCTAATCTGGATAAAAATATTGACAGAGTTATTTTGATTTCATGCAGCACACGATAATAAAGTTAAAATAAAAAGATATAGGAAAAATAAGTTGATTGGGAACTTTTAAAACAGTTTCTGTCAAAAGTCAAAAGGTCTCTGAATTTGAGCCTAATTTCTTTTCCAAAGTAATTAAGCCCCATATTCTCATTCGAAGAATTTGCCCAAACTGAATACATTAGAGCTCAAAGTTTTTAACTAAAGATAACATTCTAGAATATAAAGTAATATACAAACTTTGACTTTTCTAATGTTTGACAAAAAAAAATACTGGAAACAATGATCCGACTCTGCTGCTATTCTTTTTAGAAAGAGAGAGAAGATAAGAGAGAAAGAGGAGAGAGATAGAGAGGATAGCAGCATAGAAGGGAAAATTGGAATCAGAATCAGAATCAAAATTGGTCACTTGACTGTAGAATCGGAATCGGATGAATTGATCAGAATTAGTTGAATCGGATTGGAAACTCGCATTATTTTTAGCAGAAGCTTGTTTTTTACTAAAAAAAAATAGAAAACAAGTTACAAATAAATAATTTATCGAAATATTATGTTAAGTCAAAACATTATACTCAAATAATTAATTAGTATAAATATTTAAAACTAAACATATAGCCTAATTAATTCTCAAATAGAGTAGAAACAATAAATTATATATATTAAAAAATAAAATGTATATTAATAAGTTTCTTAAAAGAGTAGGGTTAAAATGCTCCATTGATTTTGTGTCACATCATGCCTCAACATCATTATCTCTATTTTCAAACTCTAAATAATCGATTCAAACAGTTCAACATGATCTTCATATTAAAATGTGCTTGGATACAAAATTTTATATTTTTCGAACTTTTTTGCTATTTTTTAAGATAGGTACAAAATCACTATTTTTAGAAGATTCTAGACCATTTAAAAACAGTGACTACTGATGTACGGTTAGCGAAATCAAGTAAGAATTTCATATCACCTGAGGTAACAAAAATTTTGAGTTTAGATCTGAACGGCTCGATGTGCTTTGGCACGACCTAATAAAGGGGCCCGTGCATTTCATCACGGACCGGATTGGCTCAGATTTTGATCTGACGGTCCGGAATCTAAACAACAAATATTGTGTTACCACAGATGATGTGGACTCACCAGGTATGGATCATCCAGTGTCGAACTCGTTAATTGTTGGGTTCATTTGTTTTTTAACAAATGGGCCGGCCCAATAATATTAGACCAATAGCCGACGTTCTAATTTATTATCTTACTTTTTTTAAGTGGCAATTTTGATTTTGTTTTTGTTTGTTTTTTTCAACCGAGAATATCTTGGTATGAGTTGAAAATTTAAGGACCTAAATTCATAATTCCAATTATTATTTTTCAATATATCTAGTTTAGGATTTTATTTTCTTAAATAAAATTTCAGCCTAAAATAAATCTACACCAAAAGGACGATATATTATTAAGAGAACAGAAAAAATAATAATAATTTGTGAACCATAAATTACTTTAGTGGGGTTAAATTTAATTAAATAATAATTTTCAATAAGTTATATTTAGAACGAGGTATACTTGTTGATTTAAAGTCAAACCCTTATTATTGTAAAAACTTAAAGCTGGTTTATTATTCTAATGGTGATCCACAGTGATCCTTGTTCATGTTAAAAAGATTTTATTTTGGTCTGATCTTGTGTTGGTGCACATAAGTTTAACATGAAGAGACCTTTTTTTTCAAATCCAATAACTTTTGTAAGAGAAGATGTGTTTGTGTGATTTATCATGCATATGTTACTTGTTTCTAATTTAAATATTTTCTAAATTGTACAGATGATACTATTATATAATCTGTTATCTAGAGAAGAAAATTAGCAGAAAAAGTTTATTTTTACACTTCTTAGAGCTTGATAATAAGATGTCTCCATTAATTATTCATTTTTTTACACATTTTTTTAATTTTATAATAAGAAATTAGAGAAATCAACAAACATATATTATAAATATTTAACAATATAGTAAGTAACTAATTTAATGGTATGATTATTAACACTATTTATTTGTGTTTTATTCTCATTTTATAATTGATTCAGAAAAAATATTGAGCTTTTTTCAAAAAAATTAATTGTCAATACGCTTTGTAATTTTAACACGAATTTCCTCTTCTACCAATTTTTTTTGTCCATTTTGTATTTCAACACGTGGTATGAATTACCAAACTATTTTTTTGCGGAATTCAACTTTTTTTTCAAATGCATAGTTGCAGGGTTAGACCCATGGACAAATTACATAACATAAATTATTTTACGTGTGATTTACTAATAGGTTAGTGCATTAATGGAATGGGAAAAAAATTATTAATTTTGTTAGGTGCATCTGATTATATCTGTTAGTCAATTTAAGTATTTTTGTTATATTTTTTTAGAATGTTTTTCAAATAAAAAAATTGTATTTGCCTTCACGTTTAGATTCAACATGTATCAAATTAGTCTGATGAGCAAATCATTTGAATATCGATTAAAACCATCTGAAAACTTATGCGGTTAAACTCATGTAAATAATAGAATTTTCACCTCATCTGTAAAATTCAACTAACTATTGAGTTTTGTTTACTGCAGGAAATGACATACTTGGTAGCAACAAAGAATTCACTTAACTAGATGTTCAATTTGGAGGAAGGGGAGACTCCAATGAGTATGTTTGGAGCTTTCACTGCTCCTCTTCCAAACCCACTGCCTTCAGATTCCTATTCTGATCCAAGCACCAACACCAATTGTGTCTGTAACCGTAAAGGAAACTAAAGATGACAATAAAGTATGCTACTTCATCACGGTGAAAGGAAGCGAGAGCAACATGTCAGCACTTTTAGTGAAACTTTTATCAATGACTAAACAAATGTCAAATTGTACAAAAACTAATATAGCCATGTAGAAATTACGGACACAACATATACTGTATATAATTTTTTTAATTTTTGGTGATGCATCTTTTATTTCAAAAATATTTTATCAAAAATAACAAAAGCACACATGAAATTTACATTTTATTAAATATAAGACAAACTTAGTAATCTCTGATCCCTTTCAAATCCAGCCCAGGGCCTTCCTACGGTGCTGATGCTAACACTAAAAATATTGTTATTGTTATCATCATAACACAATTCAAAAAAAATCTAATTAATAGACAACTTTACTCTCATCTATCTTCCTTAGTTCAATTTATTTTGTTTCTTTAATTAGCAAGTTTACTTGAGAATCTTTTGAAAAAATAATATAAACAACTCACTATAGTAAGAAAATACAAACTTGTCGGCATTTGTTTTTACCGTATAAGACATAAATTACCAATTATAGTAGAAATTAGATTTTTTTATTAATTTCCTTGAAATTAAATGAACGAAAATTTTAAAAATAATATTTTGTTATTTGATTATGAAAAAACTTCTGTTTTTACAAATGGCTTAATTTGTTTCTTTTAGCCTAATTAGTCGATTGTTTTGTTCTTGAAAAACTTTTAATATATACTTAATTAGTGCATTATCTTGATGTTTGTAATTGCCATATATAATAAACTTGTAAATAAGAAACGTGTCCGTCATGATATAAAAAAGAAGCTTGATATACTTTAAATTTCCAATAAAATAACAAAAAAGTAAAAAAGATTTAGTAATTGCTTCTCATTTGAATCTAGATAGCTAGGGGAATATTTGTCCCCATTAAAAAAATTAACCGATCTACTAGGGGCATTAATTGTACAACATATATATTTGTTTTCATTTGGGATTCTCTTAAGGAAATTAATATTGCAAAATAATTAAGGAAAGATCATCAAATGTTTGAGAGGCAACTGAAGAATAAATTTGTCTATCAAATTAAAAAATTTAAAATATTGTGTCATTAACAAATTATGTTGTGCGGATATCAGTACCCCTTCCTACAGGTCCTAATTTAATAAACAGAAACCATTTTAGATTTGGCCAACTAAAATAGAAGGTAATTAGTAATTAATTTAAGTCCCACATTCTTGATCCACAACTAATTGTAGATGTATCATATCTGCTAATCTAGATAAAAATATTGACAGAGTTATTTTGATATCATACAGCACAGGATCAATAAAGTTAAAATATTAATATATGATTAATTTGCTGCGTGAAGCTAAAATAACTCTGTCAATATCTTTTTCCGATTGATAATTTCTATTGTGTGTCAAAAATTATAAATTAATTTCCTACATTGATGTTTGGTATACCTATTTCTCATACATGTTCATCCAACGCGAATGGAAAACTTGAACAATTTAATTTCTTAAAAAAGACACTCAAATCGATTACATTTCAAATTTTGACATGAAATGCCACTTGAAATTAATGTAGCCCTTTGGTTAACAAAAACCTCATCCATATTTAACCTCCGGGTACAAATTTGAAGTTCATGAAAATAAAAAAAATAAAAAAATGCCCATAAAAATAGTAAACTAAACTAACCTATCTCTAAACCATAATTCACTAACAACCTAATTAAACAAATTTCTCTTTTATAGAGCATCCATATGATAGTGCTGTTTTGACTTTTTGCAGCGCACAAGTCATATGATATTTCATTTTGACTATATTATTTGTGAATTGTACGAAACCAAAACAGCACTATTAATATCTTTACACGAGAAAGAGAGCACCTTTTTCTTCCACCTCCAAAGTTGGATTTTTTTTTTAAAACGTAATTAAAATAATTAATTTTAAAAAAACAACTTGATTACCTTTCTTTTTACAAAAATCATAAAAACCGAACTGCCAATTCGGTCTGAAGGAATTTTTTTTTCTATACCGAATTGGCAATTCGGTCTGGCCTTTTTTCATAGTTCCCTTATCTTTCTGTGTAGACTTGTGTGTAATTCACGCTAGACCGAATTGGCAATTCGGTCCAGAGGCTTTTTTAGCCCAGACCGAATTGCCAATTCGGTCCAGAGGTTTTTTTTTTTTTTTTTTTAGTAGAGACACTAAGAAGAGCAAAATAAAGAAATCTAACACTGAAAATTTGAATTTTTTGTTTAAATTATTTGTTAGATTACTTATTTTGATTTATAATTAACATATTTACACTCACTAAATTACTTGAAATTATGTTGAATTACACTATATTACAATAAATTATGTTGAATTACACTAAATTAGGCTAAATTACAATAACTTCGCTAATTATGCTGAAATACGGTAAATTACGCTAAAGTAGACTGATTTTGTGCCATCTTTCACGAATCATAAAAAATAGTAAAAAATTTGGAAAATAGTAAAAATTGGTATTCTATAAGTTCATTATATAACTAATTTACTGAGCTACTTAGATTGAATAATAGAAATGAAAATCTTAATCGGAAACTTCAACTCAAGTTTTGAGGCTCTTCCATTAGTTTTTTGGCAATTTTGAATTTTGAAATCCGGCATAGCAAGCACAGTCGCATGCGTATTTTCGCAAGCTTTCCGAAAAGTGGTTATTTGCTGAAATCGGACACTCGAGCGCCGTTTTATGACCGTTTGAAATTTCGCTGTCGTTTTTCGTCTTTTCAGTGAAGATATCATCCCTATTCATATGTAATTTAGCGTAATTTACCGTATTTTAGCGTAACGTAATGTAAACAAAAAATTAGCGTATTTTAGTATAAATATGCTAATTATATATCAAAAGAAGTAATCTATCAAATAATTTAAACAAAAAATTCAAATTTTCCGTGTTAGATTTCATTTTGCTCTTCATAGTGTCTCTAAAAAAAATAAAAAAAATAAAATATGTAGACCGGACTGCCAACTCGGTCTAGGCCAAAAAAAATGTGGACCGAACTGCCAACTCGGTCTGGTCCGTTTTTTTATTTTCTGTGGCGTTCTTTCTACAACCCGGTGAAAAACAGCTGGACCGAATTGCCAACTCGGTCTGGAAAAAAAAAATCCATCGGACCGAGTTGGCAGTTCGGTTTTTATGGTTTTTGTAAAAAAAGAAGTAATCAAGTTGTTTTTTTTAAATTAATTATTTTAGTTACATTTTTTTTTAAAAATCCTCCAAAGTTTACAAATAATCCCCTCAGAAAATTAGACATTTCAATCTGCTTGTTGAATGGTTGGCCAGCAGTTTGAAGAAATTACAAATACTAAAAGGACCAATTTGAAAAATGGATGTACATTTACAAATTTTGTAAAAATACTAATATAGGGGACCATGGAGCAACTCAGCTATTTACGTAACTTGTACCAGTAAAATCCCATTCCTATAGGAAAACCATTGTTAATACATTAAACTGAGGGGCTATGATGCAAAAAATAACAACCAGTTTTCTTAAATTGGCTATTAACAGCCTTCATTTTTCTAGATCATTATAAACAACACCCAATCATTTGAATCACAGGTAATTATGAAAAAGATGCACCAATTACCCCTATACATTGTTCAATAACCCTACCAAATCTTATAAATTTGATAACTAACAACAGGAATTGTTTTTCTTGATTTTAATTGAATTGGATTTAGGGATAGAAAAGCCTACAATAGTTAAAAGCAATATTCAAGTTTTTGGGTGCTTGTACCACCACAGTCAGTTAACTGCCAGGTGCTATTTGCAAATTACACAAAAAATGTAAAAAAAAAAATATATATATATATATACTGTTTTAGTCTGTATAATTTTTGTTATTTTAGTTAAGTGGGTGAATTGACTGTGTCAATAAACAAAATTAAGTAACTTTTTGTGACTTTAAACAGAAGTACCAAACTGACAGTTACCAAGACAAAATACCAAACAGGTTAGTATTTATGTTACCAGTTTCTAAGCAAATGTTACCATAAGAATTTTTTTTGCAAACGTTACCAGTATCTAAGCAAGTTCAAAATTCAAAGAAGCAACTCCTTTGCCTTTGTAACTTCATCTTTTTTGTGCATCACATTGATTTAGTTAAATGAGACACTTGCGCCAATTGGGAACTAGAATCTCTTTTTTTCGTCCTTCTGCTTCTAATTCTTTTTTACTGGTAATGAAAATTTTTCTTGTACGGATTTCTCAGAAAAATAAAGTTACATATTATATTTATTTTTTCATTGCTTTATAGTTTATACCAATGTTTAGATGGTACGTATGGTTAATAAAAAGGAGGTAAAAGATAGTAATTAAAAATATTTACAAAAATTATATATTTCAAATTATTAACTATATACTATGATCATTCAACACTTCAAACTAGTTTTGGACAGAATTGATTGAGATATAGAATATCTAATCTGAACTTATTAATTATAGAATTCAAAGGGACATGCGCCTTCTCAGTATTAAAAAAATTAAATAGAAAACCACTCGTTTCTTCATCTTTTCCAAAGAATATTTATTGCTAGGTCCATCATTTCTATCTTTAAAAGGAAGAATCAAGCAGTTCTTCTTGCATTCCTCTCTGCTTTTTATATAGTAATAAAGCCTCTCCTTTATATATAACTATGTCACTCTCTACACAGAATCCTGATGGTACAGCAAAAATCAAATGTTGTACCAGACCAATGGAAAAAGTGACTGAATCACATATGTTTAAGATTATGGGGTACTCCTTAGATAAGGATATGGCAAAGGGAATTTTATTGAATCGACCATTTTAGTGTCGATGGGTATGATTGGAGTATCTACTACTACCCAAATGGGGACAGTGTGTCAGAAAACGATGACATATCGATATCTCTTCGCCTCAAAAGTGAATCTGAATGTGCAAAGGTACAATTTAATATTACTATTCTAGACCAAAGTGGATGTGCTTTACCCTTAAACAAATCATCAGGAATTAGAAATTTCAGAAACAATTTATATTGGGGCTTTAAATCATTCTGTAAAAGAGCAGAGTTGGAGTCAAATATCAAGGATGATTGTTTTATAATTAAAACTGTCGTTACTATTTTCAAAGTTTATCCTGTGGAATCAACTGCACAAGTTGTCGTTCCGCCTGGTACCATACTGCAGCAAATTGGCCATCTTTTGGAGAATGGAAATGGAGCAGATGTTACATTTGATGTGGATGGGCAAACTGTTAGTGCTCACAAATGCATTCTCGCCGCAAGATCACCAGTATTTTCAGCACAATTTTTCGGTCCGTTGAAGGAGAAATCAGATACAATAATTAAAATTGAAGAAATGGTAGCTCCAGTTTTTAAAGCTATGCTTCATTTCATATATAATGATTCACTTCCTGGATTTGAAGAGATAGAAGGGAGCGAAGAGAAACTTGATACTAAATTAATGGCTCAGCATCTATTGGTTGCGGCTGATAGATACGGTTTGGAGAGATTAAAGATAATATGTGAGGAGATGTTGTGTGGTAGTATTGACATGAGTAATGTGGTAACCTTGTTATCTGTAGCAGAGAGGCACAGATGCTTTCATCTCAAAACAACATGCTTGAAATTTTTAGCATCTCGTAAAACTCTTGGAGGGGTTGTGGAAACAGAACAATTTCAATGTTTAGTTAGAAGTTGTCCTTTAATTTTAAAGGAATTACTAGAGTCAAAACTAGACTAGTGATTGTTTCCCCCTCCAATTTCATTTTCTTGTTTTTTTTCGTTCAAGTTGTGCTTATTATCTATCGCTTAGATTATTTGGATAATTAAATGATATTATTCTTATTAATTAATTGTTTGCTTTGATGCCTTTTGCTCTTTTTTTTTTAGAACAGCAACAATGTAGTGTGTATGTTATAGACGGGAATTAAGTATATATTTGTAGGCCTTTGAGCCATGCTACTATCGAAGCTAATAATAAAATTCCTCTTCATTCAAAAGTGTTGCTATTTAAAAATGTGACTTGTACAGATCAGTATTAGAGATAACAAGAAGGTGACTTGTTGTAACACTCAATAAATTGTTTTTAACATTATGCTTAAAGGTCCAGGGTTGACTTTGTCGCCTCTTCATTCTTAAAATACTCTGCATAAGACAAAAGATTTCATCCAAGAAGAAAAAAGAGGAGAAACTTTAGCCGTCGCCGCTCCCTTCTTCTTCCTCCACATTTCTCCATTTCACTTCTTCCACTCTTTCTAGTTTTTTTCTCTGGCATAGCGATATCCTTCCCTCTCTCTCGTCTCTATCTCCTCAAGCGGAAAAGAGAATGAGGAAGAGGGGAGGGAGTCGAGTTGATCGTAGCTGATCGGAGTTGAAATCGCGGTATCGTCGGAGCTCGAATTGTAGAGTCTTTACTCCTATCTTGATCGGAGCGCGGCAGTGAGCAATCCAGCCGTCGGAGCACGGTGGCTATCGGACTAAAGTGGATCCGGTCGTGGATAGAGATGGAGAAAGAGGTAATAGGGTGTTTTTTGGAGTAGATAAATATGATTAGTTGATTAGTTGATTAGAGTAGTTTACGTGACCCGTTGTAAGTCCGTTTTTTATCAATTAAATCGTTAGTGTGCATTTAAAGTCATTAACTTTAAAAAAATATTATGCTTAAAAGGTTGGTAAAACAAAGATATTAATCTGTTGGTCAATTTGCTCTCAATTATATAACCTGAATTATAATTTTTCCAGAATATAATATTATTACATTATCAAAGTTTTCAACTCACTCAGGTTACAAAGAGTTCATGTTTTCTTTTTCTAAGTAGAATTTCGTCGAACAGGTCACTTGCGTGTTGCCACTTACTAGGGAGGGGTAATTCGTATCCTCTGCAATTAACTCAAACTGTGAGTTAACGCAGAATGAATCCGTACCGTCCGATTTGTGTTGGCACAAATATCAAAGGAGCCCGTGCATTTTATTTTAGATTGGATTGGTCCGGATCCGGATCCTGATCCGACGGCCGAGATGCATTAATGCACATGATACAGATTCCTCAATTAATTATATATAGTAATGTGATATAAGTATTGTGCTTAGGGGTGTAAACGGTCGGATACGGATCGGATAGTGGTCAAACCGTATCCTTATATATTATAATTTTTCAAATACGGATACGAATACAGATAGTCTCGGATACATATACGGATCGGATATTAAACGGATACGGATACAGATCGGATATTGGACGGATACGAATACGGATATGAATATAATTCGGATATGTAAAAATAAACTACTAATGTACATTCTAGTAAAAAATAACATCTATATATAATTTTTCATTCATAAATTAGATCTAATATTTTTCATAATAAGTTTGTTGGTTACAAAATATATATTATATTATTAAAATATTAGTCACTAATCATGTCATAGTGTTATATTGTTCATCAGAATATATATGTATATGCAGTTTAATAAATAATTGGTATGTATATGCAATTTAATAAATTAATTTAAAAACATAGAGTACATTTGTAGCAGTTTAGAGTGTAAACGGTCGGATACAGATAGTTACGGATAGTTAAAATCGGACGGTCCAAATCTAAACAGAAATATTCTATTACCTCAGAGGATATGGATCCTATAATTGAGTGTAGTTTAGTTCGGATAGTCATCCGAAATAGATTTGGGTTTGATGTCATCGAAGCCGTCTAATGTGCATTAAAATTTGTGCACACTAACTTCAGAGCACATCAGACAACTCTAATATTCATTGAATTCAAATTTATTTTTGATAGTTACCGGACCTACACTTTTCTCATATTATATGCTTCATTTACTTTTGTATTACTTCTAATTTTCTGGAATTAATTGTGTGGGAGTGAGTTGATCCTTAATTTTTTTTTTTCGTTTTTCATGAACTTGAAGGCAAGCAAAAGCTATAAAATGGAAAGGTATTATGTGTTTAAAAAAAAATGTATGTTGTTAAATTAATGAACAAAATACATGAATTGATTTTTGAATAAACAATTCACCCAAATTGGTCCCTAAACTCTTCTACTTGTAAACTTTATATGTGCATACTTTTTTATTCAAAAAATATTGATTATAGTATATTATTCAGCTTTGATGAATTGGAATTAGTCCTACTTGGTACTTAAATATAGAAAATTTTAAAATTAAATAAAGTCCATTGATATTCATTTTCTCTTACTGAATCTGCGCTTATACATGAAGATCATTAAGCAGTTTGAATTAATTATTTGAACTTTAAAAATATAGAAATTAATTCATAACACAGATCAATGTGTGTTATATACATAGTAATGTAACCTCACTCTAATAATAACAATAATCCAGCCCATGACCTTCCTACGGGTCCTAATTATAGTTAATTAGCATAAACCGTTTTAGATTTGATTGACAAAAATAGAAGGTAATTAGTAATTATAGTTAATTAACATAAACCATTTTTGGCTAAAGATATTAACAGAGTTATTTTAATTTTTATACAGCGTACGATCAATAGAGAGTTATTTTAATTTTTATACAGCGCACGATCAATAAAGATAAAATAAAAAAATATGAAATTAAAATAGCTTTGTTAATATTTTTATTCTTATTGATATTTGCTATATATATATTGTGTACCCTTGTATATGGAAAATGTATTAATATCCTACATTGATATCCAACGAGTATGGAAAACTGAAACAATTTAATTCAGAATAAAAAACACATTCAGATCGATTATATTTCAACTTTTGACATGAAATGCCACTTGAAATTAATGTAGCCCTTTATTTATTTTTTCAAAAATTCATTCGTATGTAACTCCGGGTACAAATTTTAAGTACATGAAAATTGAAAATAGTCCTAAAAAAAGGCCAATAAATATAGCAAACTAACCTAACTTCTCTCTCAACCCTAATTCACCAACAACCTAATTAAACAAATTTTCCTTCAATAGAGCATCCAACCAGGATAAAGATATTGACAATGTTATTTTGACTTTCTGCAGTGCACGAGTCATAATTTCTCATCTTAACTCTATTGTCCGTGCATTGTTCGAAGTCAAAACAACGCTATCAATATCTTTACTCATCCATCAAGCTATAAAAATCCACCCCTCCTCTTCCTCTCTTTAAGCCTGCCAAGCACAAGAGAAAGAGAGCATCTTTTTCTTTCAGTTCCTAAGTTTCAACACCGGGCAGGTTTCGACAGACAAACTCGATTGTTGCAATGGAGATGAAGAAGGCCGCATGTGCTTTGCTTTTCGTCGCTGCATCCGCCACTGCTGTAATGGCATCCGAGGCACCCGCTCCTGCACCTACCAGCGGGGCCTTCTCTGTCTCTGCACCGACTATTGGGACCCTTGTCGGTGCCTCCATCCTCTCCTTTCTCACCTACTACTTGAACTAAGTTCTTTCTAATTTATGGATTAGTTGAGAAAAAATGTTGAGAAAAGAGAATTTATGGAATGTGGGGTCATGTATGTGGATCATATAGCTCTTTCTTGAATATTAAATGATTTGATCCTTAAGTATTAATTAATATTTACTTGTTAGTTTATTAATAAAATGATTGTCATTTAATTATTGTACATTTCATTTGTTAATGAAATGAGAGGATCACTTTATTAGATAATAAGGTACCAATGGAGCATTGGTCTATGGTAGCATTAATTCCTATTCTTGGATCCTCCATTATCATTCAAATTGCTTATTATTTAAGTTCATGCATAATTACTTGAATTGTGTATTTGTGTATATTTATGTGTTTCATTTAACAGCCTAACACGCTCCTAATTTGTTGTGCTTCAATATAAGTACCTGATACAGCAATGATTATTTATTTACACAATTTAACTAAGATTTAAGAAAACCATCATTGTGTTTTGCAATAATAACACAGACCAATGTTTTATCTATCTAAAAAATTAGTATTTCTTTTAAATGTAAAATTTGGTGTCTAAATACATTTTCATGTGAAAATCATGTTTTAGACAGTTTGAACCGATTGTTTGAACTTTGAAAATTAAGAAATTAATACATAACACTGACCAATTTTTGTTATGCATAGTACCATAAATAATAATAATAATAATAATCCAATTAACCCAGTACCTTCCCACGGGTCCTAATTTTATTCAATAAACAGAAACCATTTTAGATTTGATTGACAAAAATAAAATGTAATTAGTAATTAATTACTTAAAAGTCCCACATTGTTGATTCACAATATATAGTTGGAGATGTATCATGTCCGCTAATATGAATAAAGATATTAACAAAATTATTTTAATTTTATGCAGCACACCATTCGTAGAGATAAAATTAAAATAATATATATGGCTGATATGATGTATAAAGCAAAATATTTTTTGTTAATATCTTTATTCTGATTGATAATTTTCTATTGTATACCGTTGTATACTTGTATATGGAAAATATATTAATTTCCTACATTGATATTTGGGACATGTACCTATTTTCTCATACATGTTGATCCAACGAGTATATGGAAAACTGAAACAATTTAATTTCAGAATAAAAACACATTCAGATCGATTAAATTTCAACTTTTGACATGAAATGCCACTTGAAATGTAGCCCTACATTATTATTTTTTTAGAATCTCATCCGAATATAACCTCCTGCTAAATATTTGAAGTACATGAAAATTAAAATTAAGTCCTAAAAAAAATTCCCATAAAAATAGGAAATTAACCTAATCTCTCTCTGGACCCTAATTCACTAACAACCTAATTAAACAAAATTTCCTTTCATAGAGCATCCATTCATGGTAAAGAAACTAATCAACACTACTGTTTTGCCTTCCTACAACACACAAAATTATATAATATTTTATTTTTGACTTAATTGTCGGTGCGTTGCACAAAACCAAAACAAATCAATAAAAATCCACTCCTTTCCCTCTCCCTTTAAGCCTGTCAAGCACAAGAGAAAACGAGCACCTTTTTCTTCCACCTCCAAATTTACAATACAAGGCAGGTTTCGACAAACAAATTCGATCATTGCAATAATATGGAGATGAAAGGTTGCATGTGCTTTCCTTTTCGTTGCTGCAATGGCATCAGAGGCAAACTGCTCATGCACCTGCCAGCGGGGCCCTCCCTTGAGACCCTAATACCATTGCTTTCTTGGGTGTGATGAGAAGACTTCTTGTTTTTTTCCTGTGATTTGGGTCACGAGTTGTACTGTAATTAAATTCAACATTCGATTAAGATTTAACGATTATGATCACATGTGACTTGCGTGACCTCGTACCGTGTTGTGACCAGACTAGTTCGTGTGCCGCACCATTTCAACTAAAGAGAAGACAACATACAATACTCATTATCACATTACAAAAACAGAATAATCTGAAAAAAAAAAAAATAATCATTCCACAAATTACTACACTATGAGGAAATGATATTCATCTCAGGTCTGATATTCAGATGTGTATTGTAAACACGCTTCAGTAGCACTTTTATGTAAGCCTTAATTTTATCTTTCTCCTTGCCTTTGATCTCCTTAATGTTAAAGTTATTGCCTTTGATCTCCATAATGCGAAAGTTGTTCCCGGTAAATCCAAGGCTTATCTCCACCTTGTAATGTGACTACATTGAAAATTTAATCAAGAGTTAGTTAGTTAGGAAGGACTTAAAATGCTTAAAAACTAGTACTGATGCAACCCAACAGATTCTATCTGGTAAGAGAGAATTAGTTGGTTCAATCTAAAATCTAAAATCGGTCTATCCAATCTAAAATCGACGGTCCAGATCTTTCTCCGTCTCTCCAATAAATTTATCAAATTGGAGAGAGATTCATTATTCCTTTCCTGCCAATGCTACAAAAATTATACATATTCCTAAAATAGCAAAATTAGCTAGCAATTCAAAAGTAACATAACATAACATCTCTAGCTATTATTAAATATTACTTTTCTAGTCATCGCTAGAATCAAAGTTAACAATTTAAATATAGACAATACAAGTTAGTCTACACACAACTCCAAATTAAGCCAAATAATTTTGCTCTTTTTTGTGATTCTAAAAGTAAAACACTACTGACTGGACTGGTAGAGATTTCCTTAATTTTCCAATCAATAATAACATGCTTACGTACGTGTTAAAAAAAGATTCTAAAGGCTTTGAGATATATGTTGCATTTTAAGCAAGCAAAACAATATAATATATAGTATGTCCAAGAGAGAGATTCTCAGTTATTTATTATTAACTTTATTGACAGAAAAATGCACTAAAAATACATAACCTATCCTTTTTTATTTCTTGAGAACCAATAAAATTGGAAGTCTGTTTATGTATACAAAAAATGCATGTATCAAAACCATTTCACATTTATCAATCCTACAATTAATCCTAGCTACTTCACGATAGCAATAAATAAGAACATTTATAATAGCAATAAATCACAAGAGAACTGTGTTTTGCAAGAAAGAATGCTGCAATTAAGACTCAAGTTGGTCTTAGTTAAAATCATCAGCTTATAAATCACAATATATACCTGGTAGTGGCAATGAACCAGAGTGAGCTTTTCAAGGTTACGTGAATGGAAGAGGAAACAAGCTACTAAATCAAACTCATCAGTCATGCACCATTCTCCAATTTTCAAGCTCTTTAAATTATCGAAGGATGGAAATTTAGGTGTTTCTTCTTCAATTACATCCTTCATTTGCTAAATTAAGAACAAAAAATAGCAAAAATACAAGTCACGTCATGTCAGTCAATATATATTTTCCATACTTGAAAATAAAATATAATAAATAATGCAGAATTAGTTATTTCATAAATAAAAGTGTTCTAGTAGTTTGTGTCAGATATATATCTCATATTAATGTACTGTTGATAATTAATTTGGTAAAATGCTTCCAGCATAGTCATATATATTCGTTAGTTGTATATTAATAATAGGAAACATTCTCCAAGCACCGGCATTTTTTTTATGCCTCATACAATCGAAATTAAAACCAGCATAATCACCACAAAAATAATTATATGCATATTATCATTATTTATGTTAGACTTATGGTTCAAATAAAGTATATTTTTACTTCTTCGATTTTGATCGGACTATACTTATTTACATTTTTGAAAGAAAAACTGGAACAGATAATTGTCCTTCATTTGGGTTCGCCAATGCGAGTAATGAAATTTAGAAATTGAGTTTGTTTTGCAAGTAATTAATAGCAATACAAGAATCCAATAATTATTATCAAAAACTAAGTTACAAATAATATATAATCGTACCAAGACACCCGATTGAGACAACAGCATTAACTCAAGATAGGTTGCATTTGAAAGACCCGTCAGAAACACAGGGTACTCATTGGCATGGTAATGGATGCACGCTTTCACAAGAGACTCCAGCTTTTTGAACTTTATTCTTCCCATTGACCAAGAATGTACCTTCAAGTAGAGAAGATTCGGGGTTGAAATTGATATGTCATGAGGAGTTTCGGGGTTCAATTCGCAGTCAAGTACCAGACACTTCAATGTGGCAGAAGATATGTTACAGGTCTTCAAATCACACCAAGAGAGCACCATTTCTTCTAAAGAAGGCAACCCTAACAGCTTCTGCATTACCTCATCTACAATCTCTATGGAATCAAGGGTTAGTTTCTTGAGGCGGGGAAGGTTTAAAGACGTCGGCCTTATATCTTCACCTTCCAAGTGTAATTCCATCTCCTTCAAAGACTCACAGGAGAAGATCGAATCGGGAACTTGAAAATCATAATTTTCTGTGACAATATGAACAGAGAGAAACTTGAGTTTGAACTTTGCTGCCACATTATCAAGCCATGTAGTGGCAGGTTCGGGGTTGCTTCCTTCCTCATCCCAATTGAGTTTGAATGAATCCAAATTTATTATTGGATCACGGTGTTCAAAAACACCATTAATAAAATTTGTGAAATTTTCTTGAATATCAGAGATATCCTCTTCGTCTTCATCTTCTTCCAGATCTTCTAGGCGGAATTCATGAAAATCAAAATTGAGAACAGGTACAGCAGCCCAGAGATTCTGGAATCTTTTGGCTAGCAAGGAGGTCTGAACAGCCTCCTTTGTGCTCAGCAAAGACAGAATCAGTATCAGCATATCATCTCCCAACTCACTTATACTATCAACATCTTCAACTGCAATCTTTCTTCTCTTTTTTGTAGGGCTTTGAGTTGGATCCATGACTCCTGCTCCTGTTTGTGTATAATTAATTAAAAAACTAAACAATTAATGACTACTTAAGTCAATCTAACAAATAAACAACAACTCTTCTGTTAATAAATAAATACAGACACATAAGCAAAAGAAAGCAACAATTGGTAATAAATTACTCAATTAAGCCTCAGGCAATGTCTATTCTCTACTCAAGTACTCTAGCAATGTCTAATCCTTAGGCTTAATTGTTTGTTCCTTTCAAAAATCAGTTACTCCATACATATATTGTTTAAGCCTCTAAACTAATTATTTTATTATCTACCCCATTTAACAAATCATTCTGAAATAAAATTGATAATAATCTTTCTCTCTGATTGGAAAATGTAAAGACAGGATACTTAATTCATATATACATAATTCAAAGAATTTAGGGTTTAAATACTAGATAATTTATAGAAAGGAAGGGAAAGGGACTTAGTGATAAACTAATTCAGTGAACTAGCATTTACAAATTGATAATTCAACACAGAAATTGATAATAATCCTAAAATTATGCATAAACGCTAAACTTTTTCATCAACAGTGGACAATCTGATGGTTGAATTGAGTACCTAATATTGCCAAATCAGGTATTACGAAGCGACAACTCAGAGTTATTTAAATTGATTAAGACTCGAAAAAAAAATGTACAGTTCGAGCACCTATTACAGGAGATCGTAACGCAGAGCAGCGGAGTCGTGGAGGTGCTAAAGTGGCGGAGGAGGCGGAGGAGCGGGGTGCGGCCGTGCGCCGATCGCCAATCTATGTGAGAAAGAGAGGGAATTTTGAAATGATTTTGGGGGTTTTTTCTTATATAAGTTGGGTTAGGTTAAATAAGGAAGTAAATCAAGTGGATAAATATAGAAACGAATCAGGACCGTCCCATCCGTACCGGCACGAATATTGATGAATCTCGTGCATTCCAGATTCTGATTGGCCGGACGACATTCTAAACTCACGATCTGAGTTCCCAAGCGGTCGTCAAAGTCTTTTTTTAGTAGGCCTTACCCTTATATCAAGTCTATTTTTTAGGGATCCTGTTTTATACTAAGTTTTTGAATTCATTTGAATTTGAATAATTATGGTAAATGGGGTGGATTAGTACCACTAAGATTAGTACCTCTTCTTTCTTTAACTAGTCCTTTTTTACACAACCCAATTACCATATGGCTATTTCATCACTGGCTAGTATTAGAAAAAATGAAACTAAAGAAATCCACCTTTTTTTCTATAATAAATTTCATGCGGTGTATTATATACTTTTTTTTTATTTTGTGTGTATTTATTATGTCCATTTTTAAATATCTAATAATAAAATTTATTAAATACGAAAGTAAAATTAATTTAATTTATATTATTTTCTCCACATATACATACAAATTTTATAATATTTTATTATATCCTCACTTCTAATAAGAGGGAAGTAGGGGTGTGATAGGTTCATGTGTCAATGGCCCTTAATAAACTTAATCTCCGCCCACAAGTGACTTGGGATTCAGACCCTGCCAAGGGCCAACCCGAGGTGGAACAAAATAGGGCCCTTAATAAGCTAGTCGTGGCCCAAAAGTAACTCGGGACCCGGACACTTTTTCGGGGCCAGCCCGAGACCAAAAGCAATAAGGCTCGTAGCTCGGCAACAAGCTTGTCCGACGAGCCCAGTCGGGTCGCACGCGACAGGTCCAAAGAGTGACTCGGGACCCGGACCCCTTCCTGAGGCCAGCCCGATACCAAATAAACAAGGCTTGCAGTCCAGCTGTCGAACGGCCCGACGAGGACCGAACCGGACCTCGTCCAATTAGCCCGAAGCAATCATGTTTGGCGAAGTCGAGTTGGGCCTTACTTGATAAGGCCCAGTCCAACCTCGACTTCCCGTCACCTCTATTTATGCAGGTGTCACTGCTTTTATGCGAACTCCCCTAATCGTTCTGACCACGCGTATTAAACGATTAGGGGCGACCTATTTAAGGCAAACAGTTCCTTGAAATATGGGTCGCAATTTCTCACTAAGCAAGGTATTATAGAGGATAGAGCACTAATACCTTCACACCTTCTCACTTTTTTTAGTCTCGGCCCGTGGACCCGAGACGGGACAAGCCCAAATCTTTAACTTTCTCCCCATATGGCCTACTCCCCGGGATAGATCAACCACCGTGGGGCCCCCTCTCTAACTAAGCGAGATGGTTGTGATTGGCAAACAGGTCGAGTCCAGTGTTAGCGCTCCTCTGGAGGCTGCTCGACAAGTTGAGCAACCAGCTTGGCGAGTCAAGAACACTCAACCCCCAGCTAACCATTCATGGGGCCCGAGACCCAATGCTCTTTCGAGGGAACCTCCTCTCGGGAACTTGAGCACGGTAGCGACAAGTTCAAATCCCCTTGACCAACCTGCTCGGAGATCTGTGATCCTATTGTTACACTTACCGATCCCCTGATCCTGTTACCAGGAGGAACGACAAATTCTCAACTGACGTCGGGTCCGGAACCTTATAGGCGAGTCACTCGACCAATTGGCCCGACTCCTATAACTGGTCAAGTCATAAGACCAACCGAAACAACTATTGTGACCGCTCAGACCACCAAACCAGTCGGATCAACCCCCATGACTAACCCGAACCAGCTAGTCCACCCTCAATACAACACGTCGTACATCCCTCAATACGTGTACCCGGTAAGTACACTGTTATTCCTCCAGGGTATTATTATCCATATACCGACCCTGGTCCGTTACCTCAACCTCAAATCCCTATCCCAACACTCGAAGCACGATAACACCATTCTGCTCCATTAACGCAGCTGATTAACCCCAGACCCGGTCTGGACAATCCTGGGCATGGTCCCGAAAACCCTAGCCCTGGTCCAGAGCCTTTGAGCCTTGGTCTAGAGAATCTTGCTCAGGGGGGGGGGGGGCAGAATAGGTTAATGGCATGCAGGGTCAAAACCTTATGAGTGAGTTTGATGGAGAGGGAAGTTCAGAAAGAAGTGTCAGTCGTACGAGATCTAAGCGGTCTCGAGATGATCGTAGCAAGCAAATGAGAAGGGAAAGGTCTGTGTATACGAAAAGAGACCGCCGAGATTCTCCCCCATAAGGCAAAAAAAGTCGCCAAAGGGAGCCGGTCCAGCTAGTGTGGATATAGCAATAATCAGAGACATGATCAGAAAAGGAGTAGCGAAAAAGATAGCTGAGATGGAAATGGAAAAGGTAGGGACTTATTCTAGATCGATGTGTTAGTGTAATAATCTAGAAGTCGAGCAAAACTAGGGTGTGATGTGCTCACACCGTGAGCACACCTCCTATAGAGCACATTCCAAAGTTCAAATAGTCGATTCGAACCTTCCAACGTGTTCTTCATATTAAAATGTGCTTGGAGACCAAATTTTACATTTTTTGGAAATTTTTTACTATTTTTTCAGAATTTTTGAAAATCATTTGTTTTTCAAATTTCAAATTATTGTTTAGTTTAATGAAAAATAGTAAAAAATTTCAAAAAATGTAAAATTTGGTCTCCAAGCACATTTAATATGAAGAACACGTTGGGAAGGGTTCGAATCGACTATTTGACTTTAGAAATGTGCTCTATAGGAGGTGTGCTCACGGTGGTGAGCACATCACACCCTAGTTTTGCTCCTAGAAGTCAATAATACGATAATTTAATTATATAAAGCTTTGTTCATGACTTGAATGATTAATAATATTATCATTTTGTTCTTTGAGTTTTATCGAATTATGGATCATATTCGGCATTCGGATTCGAAATGAGTAGAACTTCATAATATAGATGATAAATACTCTTAATAGTCACTAACCGAGGTATTAGCAAAGAACACTAATTAACCAATTAATGTTAGTATGTGGATAAATGATGGTTAAGTTTTACTGACCATAGACAAGGAGTTGTCAATTTAATCACATAGATACATGTTAGAGAACATGGTATTTGACAGACCCCGAATGAAACATTATACGGAATTGTGTTCGTGTCATTAATGCTTTCATTCAGTGTTAAATTCTAAAGTATGAGGTATTCATCTTTCCTAACTAAGAGATGGTATGTGTGATTGTTACCTAACGCTATATGTAAAAAGTAGCTATAACGGTAGCTCTTCGGTATACATAACTTAGCTGAGGTAGATGATGGTCTACCAAAAGTACTATTGTCCTCGTATTTATTATACGAGTTATAGTGTCACTTGGCCCCTTGATAAAGTAAGATTATCTGTGCACGTATGATTAAAGAGTTAATCATATTTGATAATCTAACTTAAGATCAAGAAAAGATTAGTTTGCAAGGATGACACATACCTACCTTGAAACTGATCTGATACTATGAGACGAAAGAATTAAACACAAGTAAAATAGTTTACTGGATCGTGATATTGTACAGTACAGCATCATCTGTGTAATTGGATGGTCATGATGCGTTTTGCCAGATGTCTCTCATGATTATAGAAGTTAAAACGGTTTTAATTCTATTTAACAACATAACACAGATCCTATCGGGTCACACCTATAGGAGTTAATCGGAGAATCTTATTGATTGATTATAAATTGATTATAACTGATTCTGAATAATGAGATGGTTTATAATTAATTATACTTGATATAATTATATTATAAATGTCATGTAAAAATGACAAGCAAAAACATTGGTTAATTTATAAACGTGTATGACACGTTGTATAAAAGTTAACCGGTTAATTTATAAACGTGTAGGACACGTTGTATAAATTACCGAAATCAACAACCGCAAGAAATGTAATTATTCAGAATAATTTATACGGATATTAATGGTGTTCGGGCCGAGGGCATTCTGGTCTTTTCAGATAGTCTTATCCGAATGACACGTCAGCACATGACATGTCATCAATGACACCTCACCCCTAGGTGGCATGCCTTGTCATGGGGGTATTTTGGTCTTTTCACCACATTTCAAAGGCTATAAATAGAGGGGTAGGGGTAGAGAAAAATATAGAAATCTGATTCGAATCGATTCGATTCGGTTTATAATATTTCTCTCCCAAATAGTGTTGCGGTTTAAACGAAAGTTATACGTAACAGTTACGTATATCTTCGAGTTGTTGAATAGTGTTTGCGGGATTTTTGGTGAATAGTGTTTTCCTGAAAGTCGCGATATTTCTATTTTGCCTTTTAGTAAAATCAGAATAACTGCCGGTCGGGAATTCTGCTATTTCGTCTTTTTCCTCGTGAATAGTGTTTTTGCGTAAGACCGCGGTTTACAGTATTTCTGGCAAAAGAAATAAATTGCTCTCTGGTTAGTCCTGGTGGATAACCTATAGAGGGCACCATATGTTTGGTGCTCCGAGAGAAGTCATTGCTCCGAAAGAAGACATTGCTCAGATCCGGTCTTCTCGCTCGGTCTGCATTCCAATTGTAATTTGGAAACAAGGTATAAATGTATTTATATTTATTTAAATGTTAAATAACTTATTTTAGAAATCAATCGGGGAGTAGATCCTAAATAGGATTAAAAGATTATGTCAAGGGAAAGACTGAAAAATGAACTTTCATTTGGCTTTCCGACGTAACTCTTTTAATCCTAGGGTTAAGTAAAAGTAAAATTTTTGTTTTACCAACTTTCCGCATACTTAACCTAATCAAAGGGTACAACGATTACCCAACAGTGGTATCAGAGCACAGTCTCTCCTGCCGATTGATTTTCTAAAATAATTATACCTTATGCATGGTGCATGCATACATATATTATTAGTTTTAATTCTTAAATTTGCAGCTTAAAACCTGAACCGAATAAAATGTGATTTTCTTGGTTCGATTTTCCGATTGAGAAAGATAAAAGTAACTTTATGCTTTCTTTACTTTGACTGTGTAAAAGTATATCTAAGAATGTGATGAAGCAATAAAGTACCTGAGTAAGAACTGTTGATCTCCACACATAAAAGATTATGTCAAGGGAAATACTGGAAAATAAACTTTCGTTTGGCTTTCCGACGTAACCCCTTCTTTTACGTGTCCTGATAACTGGCCCAAAGGGAACTTTGTCATGTTACCAAATTACTTTTACATTTTTGTTTTCAATACGTTAAGTTCATCTAAGAATGTGATGAAGCAATAAAGTACCTTAGTAAGAGCTGTCGATCTCCCTTGTAAGAGATGGTTCTGTCTAGGAAAGAAAGTACTTAAGTAGTCCTTGTGACTCTCTATCTTTCCTGGGAGCCCCTTTACTTGCCTGATGACTGGTCGAAAAGGGACTTTGTCACATTACCAAATTGCTTAACGTATTCTAAACTGATTAACTGTTTTTATTATTCATATAAATTGTTTATATGGTTTTACAACACGAAAACAGTACACAATCAACTGCTGCAAAAGAAAGAATTAGTAACTGGTAGATATATACGTGAATTGTTCACGTAATCTGAATTGGTAAATTAGATTTACAGTTTTGAGTAAATAGGATTTACTGCTTCTGATATGAAATGCGTAAATTAGATTTAACGCCTTAGTCATAGCCGCATAACTATTCCTATATGATAGGATAGTTTGTCTATGGTCAGCAATAGAACTGACAGCTTACTGGTTAAGCAAATACGTAAATTAGATTTAACGCCTTGTCATAGCCGCATAACTATTCATATAAGATAGGATAGTTGCTATGGTCAGCAATAGAACTGACAGCTTACTGGTTAAGCAAATACGTAAATTAGATTTAACGCCTTGTCATAGCCGCATAACTATTCCTATAAGATAGGATAGTTGCTATGGTCAGCAATAGAACTGACAGCTTACTAGTTAAGCAAATGCGTAAATTAGATTTAACGTCCTTGTCATAGCCACATAATTATTCCTATAAGATAGGATAGTTGCTATGGTCAGTATAGAACTGACAGTTTATTGGTTTAAGCATAATCACAAACCCATAATTAAGTAAACTGCCATTCCTACTCTATCCTTCTCACATCATTGTTCATTGGTTGATGGGTCCACTACTCAGTAGGCATCGCCTTTTACCTTTGGTGGTCGAGGGATATATTGGATATATCGAACCAAATAGAGTGAGGTTACTTACCGATGATTTCCAAAATAGTTTTGGGCTCGGGGCAAAGTTTCGGTTAAACATACGATGTTTAACGAAACCAAGAGTCATATAGAGATATGATTAGCAAAGAGTTGCTTACCTAAGATAACTATGACCATGATATGCATACACTGCCTTGGTTTTTAGTGAAAATAGGGATATTGGATCCTACTACAAAACGGGTATAGAACAAATTTGTAGTGGGGAGTTTTATTATTATTATTATAATAAAACATTACATGAACAAAGCTAAATCTTTACTTATAACATTATAGACACATGTCTAAAGAAACGTCCTTCTCATTACGTTTCCTTATTCGATAAGGAAAAGCTAAACGCAGAAGGATCCAATTTTACGGACTGGTCCCGTAATCTAACCATCGTTCTGAGACATGAAAAGAAAGAATACGTTCTCGATACACCAATCCCTGAAGTGCCTAACCTGGCTGCCACAGCAGACAACAGTCACTAAACGCATCAAGCGCATAAGATGAGTTTGATGTGCAAAACCTACTTGTAGGGATTATGGGCCTGATTTGCAGAGGCGATTCATGGATACCAAATACTACAACATGTGTGATTAGCTCAAGAAAATGTTTCAAGAGCAATTACGTCTTAAGAGGTATAAAGTGACTAAGTCTCTGTTGGGTCACAAAATGGCAGAGATCAGATCTATTAGTTCTCACATGCTTCGTATGACGAGCAATGTGAAGCAACTGGAGAAGCTTAACTGTCCGTTGAGCAAAGAGTTGGCAACGGACATTATCATGAACCCTCTTCCTCATAGATATTCGGGGTTCATTGTGAACTTCCATATGCATGGGATGGATAAGAGTTTGCAGGAGCTCCAAGGGATGTTGAGGATCGCTGAGGGCGACATGAAGAAAAGTTCTCATGTCCTTATGATCCAAGATAGTGGGGAGAGAGATCAAAAAGGCGAAAGAGAAAAGGTTCACAAGTACAAAGGCAAAGGGAAGTTTGTTCCGATAACAAACGCTCCCAAGATAAAAGTTTCTCCTGACATTGAATGCTGTTATTGTAATGCAAGGGTCACTGGAAGAGAAGCTGCCCGAAATACCTAGGAGATCTGAAGTTTGGGAATGTCTCAAAAGTTTTAGTCTCATATATATGTTGAAATAAACGTTGCAACCTCTCTTAATGATTGGGTATTAGATACCGGATTATGTGCTCATATTTATATGCAGTCACTAAGAAATAAGAGGAAGTTACGCAACAAGGAAGTACAACTCCGAGTTGAAAATGGAGCAAGTGTTGCAGCCATGACCATCGGTAGTATAAAGTTGTATTTGCCTAGCGGGTTTGTAATGGAACTAGAAGATGTCTATTTTGTTCCTAGCATTTTCAGAAATATTATATCAATCTCATGTTTAGAGATGAATGATTTTTCATTTGTTATAAAAGGACAATCGTTGTTCTATTTATAAAAATGAATTATATTATAGATCATCTTATATGATAAATGGTCTTTATATACTGGAAATGGATAAACCCGTGTTCAACATCAATAATAAACGACTCAAAACGTCTCATGAAAGTACGACTTACATGTGGCATTGTCGCCTAGGTCATATAAACGAGAAACGCATCAAGAGTTGGACTTCTTGGTAAATTTGATTTTGAATCAATTGACACATGCGAATCTTGTTTACGTGAAAAATGACCAAGGCTCCTTTCACCAAGAAAGGTGAAAGGGCAAGTGACTTATTAAGTCTTATACATAGTGATGTATGTGGACCGATGAGTACTTGTATAATAAATGGTTATTATTACTTTATCACGTTTACTGATAACTTTAGTAGATATGGTTATGTCTACCTGATGAAACATAAGTTTGAATCCTTTGAAAAGTTCAAGGAATTCAAGACTGAAGTAGAAAACCAACTCGACAAAAGATCAGAGCCTTACGATTAGATCGTAGAGGCGAGTATTTGAGTCAGGAATTTAAAACGTACTTGAAAGAATGTGGGATAGTCTCACAACTCACGCCTCTAGGGACACCACAATGGAATGGTGTTTCCAAGAGAAGGAATCGAACTTTGTTTGACATGGTTCGTTCTATGATGAGTAAAGCCACCCTCCCAAAATCGTTTTGGGGACACGCACTAAAAACTGCTGCACTAACGACAAATAGGGTTCCATCTAAATCAGTAGAAAAGACTCCGTACGAGTTATGGTTTGGAACAGTTCCAAATATATCTTTTCTTAAAATTTGGGGTTGCAAAGTATTTGTCAAACGTATGACATCTGACAAACTTGAACCCAAATCTGATAAATGCTTTATCATAGGATATCCTAAGGAAACGAAAGAATATTACTTTTATCACCAATCCGAGAACAAAATAGTTGTTGCTCGTCATGGTGTATTCTTGGAGAAAGAGTTTTTTTTTTGCAAGAAAAAGTAGTGGGAGTAATATAATACTTGAAAATGTTCAAGATACATCACAGGATATCATATCAAAAGTTGATAAGATAATCCCACAACTTAATGCTTCGGTTGATGAACGTTTGGAAGAACCAAATCCACAAACAGTTGTGGAAGAGGTTCCAGTCCCGAGCTCAGATACTTCGACGCAAGTTGAAGTAGAACTAAACCCGCAAACTGTTGTGGATAAAATTCAACAGCCGAAAGCACAAGTCCTACGTAGGTCAGAAAGGATAGTACATGCACCTGAGAGGTACATGGGACTTCACGAAGTCTCAGTGTTTGACACTAAAGATCATCTGACTTATGATGAAGCAATGGATAGGCCCGACTCCGATAAATGGCTGGAGGCCATGAAATCCGAAATACAATCCATATACGACAATCAGGTCTGGACCCTAGTCATACCACTTGATGGGGTAAAACCCATAGGGAACAAGTGGGGTTTCAAAAGGAAAACAGACATGGATGGTAATTTGACTGTTTACAAAGCACGGCTAGTAGCGAAAGGTTTCAAACAAATTCAAAGAGTTGACTATAATGAAATTTTTCGCCCGTGGCTATGTTCAAGTCAATACGGATACTCCTAGCAATTGCCTCATTTCATGATTACGAAATATGGCAAATGGATGTCAAAACCGCTTTCTTAAACGGAAACTTAGAAGAGGACGTGTATATGATACATCCCTCAGGTTTTGAAGATCCAAAGAATGCTGGGAAGGTATGCAAGCTTCTTAGATCCATTTATGGATTGAAGCAAGCATCACGGAATTAAAATCTTCGGTTTGACGAAGAAGTCAAAAGTTTGACTTCGTCAGATGCGAAGAAGAACCTTGTGTGTACAGGAAGACTAGTGGGAGTGCCATCGCTTTTCTAAATCTTATATGTAGACGACATACTCCTAATCAAGAACGATATTCATTTTCTCAAATTAGCCAAGTCTTCATTAAAGAAAGAGTTCTCAATGAAAGATTTGGGCGAGGCTGTCTATATACTAGGCATAAAGATCTATAGAGATAGATCAAAGAGACTCATAGGACTGAGTCAAAGCACGTACATTGACAAAAGTGCTGAATCGGTTCAGCATATAGGATTCCAAGAAGGAATTCCTGTCAATGTCGCATGGTGTTCAACTTAGCAAGACTCAGTGTCTTATGACAACTGATGAGCGAAGCGTGATGAGTAGAGTACCATATGCTTCGGCTATTGGGTCTATCATGTACACCATGTTGTGCACTCGCCCTGATGTCTCGTACGCTTTAAGTGTAAACGAGTAGAAATCAGGTTAATTTAAGCTTGGAACATTGGAACGCTGCAGAGAATATCCTGAAGTACTTGAGAAGAAATAAGGATATGATCCTTATCTACGGCGGTGATTCTGAACTCGTTGTAAATAGTTACACCAATACAAGTTTCCAAACCGACCGTGACAACTCGAGTGAAAATAAGATGTTATCACCTGATATAAGATATCATAAACAAATGTGATGTAAAGATTTGTAGAGTTGACACAGTCAGCAACACAGCTGATCCACTCACAAAACTCTAACTCAAGCCATGCACTGGATGCATACAGCTTCTATGGGTCTGGAACACATAGAAAATAGGCTGTGAGATTTTCTTGGGATCTGATAGGGTTAATTTATATATATGTTCGGTCTGGTTTTCATCACATAATAGCACCATGTATCATGTATTTTTAGTATAATATAGGATTAAATACCCCTAGAATCAAGTTACTGCATTTGCTTGTGTGTAATTCGCAGGAAAACAAGAAACAGAAGGAAAGTGCGGACGCACAGCACCAGAGTGCGGCCGCACTCAACACTTAGAAGAAAAACCAAACCCCAGAGAAGTGACCGAGCGGAATGCGGACGCACTAAATACTGGTGCGGACGCATTTCTTACTTAGCCAAAAAAATCCAGCAGCAAAGAAGCAAAATGCGGACGCACCTGACCCGCATTCTGGAGGAAAAGAACAGACTGAGCGTAATGCGGGCGCACAGAGAAGTTGTGCGGACGCACTCAGCACTTGGAGAACAAAGCAGAACAGAAACCAAACTTTGTGCGACCTCAGTGCGGACGCACTTGGGCCGCATTCAGCCTAAAAACTGCTATTTCGGAGGATTTTCTATTTTCGGCACTTCAGACCACGACCCAAAGGTGGGAAATAGAAGGTGGAAACGTGGGGAACACGTTGGGACAGATTTAGAATGATTCCCCACGTCCATATGCTCCAGATCCATTATAAAAGGAAGGGAATTTCTTCTCCATAATCATCACCATTCTAAGAGAGAAATTCACGAGATAGAGCATCAACCACAGGAGCAATCAAGAAGGAAGAAGGCGAATTCTCACAGCAAACGCAAGGAAGACTAAGGTTTTTTATTAGAGAAGGGTGTATTCTATTTCTCTAGTTAGTTTATTTTTGTCTTACTTATTTTGTACTTGAATTCATGATGAATACTTGCTTCTCCATGAGAGGCTAGCTTCTCTCTAGGGGTTTAGGTCATGTAGTATGAACTTGTTTAATTCTATTTTACTCGGAGTTTAGTTTTTATTATGATTGTTTGATTTGATGTTAATTTCTGTGATTTATTATTTGTGATATTCCATGATTTGTGCTTGAATTGTAGTTGTCCCGCTTTGATCTTTTAGACCCAAAGTAGATTAGGATCATATAGGATAGCACAAATTGTTGTGCTTGAATTGTAGTTATCCCGCTTAAGTCTTTTTGATTAAAAGTAGATTAGGATCATATAGGATAGTACAAATTGTGATTGCAAATACCTTAGGATTTGGATTAGAAGCGACCGTACTTTGATATCCAACCCGGAACTACAGAAATTAAGGTTAGGGTTTGGTGAAGGACTTAATCGTGAAGTCAAAACCTAATTAGGACACCTTAGAACAAATATCGATATATACTTTGGAGCATGTGACTTAAATATCCCTCTAGGTTAGTGACAGCCCTAGAATTCGAGGAACATTAATCCATCCACCCAAAGTATTTGTATTAATATATGTTCCAAAGGCTAACATAGGTTAGAAACCTCGTCATAATCAAACATGAATTTAAACAAACCGAGTAAATAGAATTAGCAAGGAATTGTGGACCGAATACCCCTAGACTTCTCAAACATCATTTTCACCCGACTTTTATTGCTTTTTACGAACTTTTAATTTACTTTAATTTTCCTTCAAAAATGAAATTACACAAAACCCCCCTTTTTACTTTTATTGTTTTGTTTTAGAAGTAGTTTTCTTTATTGAAAATTAGTATTTCCCTATCTCCCTGCGGATCGACACCTAAATACTACAATCGATAGGTTGTGCGCTTGCAACTAACCTATTCATTGGGTACGAAGGTTTATAAATATTAAAGGCAAAAAGAGTATAAAAACACTATATCTAAAATACTCAACAAGCTTTTTGGCACCGTTGCCGGGGAGTAGGATAGATACTAGTTTTATTTTAGGAAAGTACTTTTAATTTTTAGTTTCTTATTTACTTTTTAGAAAATTAAAAATCCAAAAATAGTTTATTTCCTTTTTTACAATTTCTGAAATTTACTTTCCTTATTTAGAAAAATCCAAAAATAGTTACTTTCCTTATTTAATTTTCTGCACTTTACTATTTTCTATTTCTATTCTCTCTATCTCATCTCTTTTATTCTCTTCTAGAGTTTGAGCGCTGGCACCAGTCACACGAAGTCAAACCGCGAAGATAAAAGCCGGCGAATCCTCTCTCTCTCAACCAATGGCAGGTCTAGATCCCAAACTAGGCATGCCTCGCACCTTTGAGGTGGAAGTGGAAGACTATCCGGAAGGCCTTCTCAATCAAGACCTCCACGATAACAATCCACCTCCTCCTCCTCCGAACAACAACCAACCGCCACCGCTTCCACACAACAATGAGCCACCTCATATTTTCAATAATAATCCTCTCTTCGGTGTCAATCCAAACCACAACGGAAATGGCCGAAATCGCCAACAAGGCCACCGCTTCGGTTTCATCCCACAAGGCCAAGATCCGCGCGAAATCAAGCCCTCTCTCATCCACTTGCTTGGCCAAAGTCAGTTTGGGGGAGCCCTAAACGAAGATCCACACGCCCACTTGGCAGTTTTTGAAGAATCTTGCGGAACTTTCGCTAGAGAAGGAGAAGAGCTAGACAACCTCAAGCTCAAATGCTTCCACCTATCCCTCCGTGATAATGCAATATCATGGCTAAGGACCGTGAATCAGGACCACATAAGGACGTGGGACGACATGGAGAAGTTATTCTTAGAAAAACACTTCCCTCCATCCAAAACCCAACACTTCCGAACAAAGATCACGACGTTCAAACAAGCTGAGGGAGAGTCTTTGACCGAGGCATGGGATAGATGGGCCGAGCTCCAGCGCTTGTGCCCTAACCATGGCCTTGATATGTGGTTGCTTTTTCAATTCTTCTTTGCAGGTTGCACAATAGCCACCAAGACTCACTTGAATTCAGCCGCAGGAGGTAATATGTCAAAGATGGATCCTGAGCAAGCCATGCTAATGATTGAGGACATGGCGATCAACCAAAGGGAATGGACGACCGAAAGAGGTGGACGAACCCAAACCACACCGGGAATCTTGAAAACCGATGAAGTCACCACCTTGAGAGCCCAAATGGAAGCCTTGCAACATCAAATGGCGCAAATGCAAAACGCCAAATCCGTGACGAACAAGGCTTCATGCGGCATTTGTGGAGAGTCGACTCATATCACCGCCGATTGCAAAATCCTTTTAGAAGGAGAAGAAGTCGAGCAAGTCAATGCAATGTTCTACAATCAAGGTGATAAGAGGAACGATCCGATCTACAATAAGGTTAGGCCAAATGATAATTTCAATTCGAATACATACAACCCTAACACAAGGTGGAACCATCCGAATTTCAAGTGGAGGACTGAAAATGAAAACTCAAACTCAAACCAATACCAAGGTAATTCCAATCAATACCAAAATCGGTCAAATCAAAACTCGTACCAAGGACCCTCTCAGAACAACAAATTAGAAAAATTGATAGAGGGCCTTGTCATTTCTCAAAACGAGTTCATGAACCAACAAAGAAGCACCAATACTGATATTTCGGATTCCTTGAGGAATATGAACAATAGATTTGAGTTTTTAGAGACCAAAACAAAGATGCTAGAAACACAAATTGCACAACAAGCATCTTCATCCTCCCGTCAACAAGGAAAACTTCCGGACAAACCCGACATCAATCCGAGAGAGCATGCGAATGCCGTGACCCTGAGGAGCGGCAAGGAGTACGAAGGACCTACCATGCCCAATGAAGAGGAGCAGCAACCTCCCAAGGAAACACACGACGTTGCAACTCCTCTTGATGCGACTGCAGCACCCACAAATGCGGATGCACCGACATCGGAAAAGCATCAAACAACGGGTAATTCTAGCTCCACAAAGGTAAAAAATGCTGAAACTCCTAAGTACATTCCCCCACATAGGTTTGTACCATTTCCTCAAAGGTTAGTAAAGCATAAATTAGACCAACAATTTGCCAAATTTGTAGATCACCTCAAGAGATTGAATATCACCATCCCTTTTACCGAAGCAATTACCCAAATGCCCACTTATGCAAAGTTTTTGAAAGAAATTTTGTCCAACAAAAGAACACTTGAGGAAGTGGGTACGGTGTCCCTAAATGAGGAGTGTAGCGCCCTCTTCTTAAACAAGCTACCTCCAAAACTTAAGGACCCGGGAAGCTTTGTCATCCCATGTAAGATAGGTGAAACCAAATTTGATAGGTGTCTATGTGATTTAGGGGCAAGTGTTAGTCTCATGCCAAAATCGGTGTATCAAAGGTTGAACCTAGGGGAATTGAAATCAACAAGAATGTCCTTACAATTGGCCGATAAAACGGTAAGGTTTCCCGAAGGAATTGTGGAGGATGTAATTGTCAAAATAGGTGAATATTTTGTGCCTATTGATTTCGTGGTTGTGGAAATGGAAGAGGACACTCATACCCCTATCTTGTTAGGGCGTGACTTCCTAATAACAGCAGGTGCCAACATCGATGTTAAAGAAGGAAAAATTTCCTTTGACATTGGTGGAGAAAAGGTTGATTTTCACATGTTCAAATCTATTAAATTTCCTTCTAATGATAATGACTCAATATGCAGGATAGATGTTTTAGACTCTATAATTGATGATCATTTAGATAGGATGATGGAAGGAGAACAACTGCACCAAATCCTGGAAGAAACCGACCTCGAAACCGGCTTAATTTGCGAAAACAACCCTCAGTGCGTCCGCACAGAACCTGAGTGCGTCCGCACTTTCACAGAAGAGGAGCCAGATGCTTTTAACCGAGCGCAGTGCGCCCGCACCAAAACTCAGTGCGTCCGCACTTTTCCCATTCACACCTTTGTGCGTCCGCACCCAGCCCGCACTGGCACCGCAGAACTCCAAATTTTTCCCATTCAAGAACAGTGCGCCCGCACTGACTATGAGTGCGTCCGCACTCAGGCTGAAATAGCTCAAATCGAAGCGAATTCGACCAATTCCGCACCACCGAAAGTCAAACTCAAGCCATTGCCACCTACTCTTCGCTACGAGTACCTGGGGACAGATGAGACATATCCGGTGATAGTCAATTCCGAGCTCAACAAAGATCAAACTGAAAAGCTCCTTCATGAACTAAGATTGCATAGGAAGGCTATCGGCTACACAATCGATGACCTAACCGGAATCAGCCCCTCCTTTTGCATGCATAGAATTCTAATGGAGGATGATCACAAGCCTTCTATCGAATCTCAAAGAAGACTCAATCCGAATCTCAAGGAAGTCGTGAAGAAGGAAATCATCAAACTCCTAGATGCCGGCATCATCTACCCAATCTCCGATTCAAAATGGGTAAGTCCGGTTCATGTTGTGCCAAAGAAAGGTGGTACCACAGTGGTGAAAGGCGAAGGTGACAAGATGATATCAACAAGGGTGGTGACCGGTTGGCGAATGTGCATCGACTACCGCAAGCTAAACAATGCAACAAGGAAGGATCATTTCCCTCTACCTTTCGTCGACCAAATGCTCGAAAGACTCGCTTACCATTCACATTTTTGCTATTTAGATGGGTATAGTGGTTTCTTTCAAATTCCAATTCACTCCGATGACCAAGAAAAAACAACATTTACTTGTCCCTATGGTACGTTCGCGTACCGTAGGATGCCGTTTGGTTTATGTAACGCACCAGCCACATTCCAAAGAGCCATGATGGCTATATTTTCTGACTTGTTAGAAAATTCTGTGGAAGTTTTCATGGATGATTTTTCGGTTTTTGGTACTTCATTTGACAATTGCTTAACTAATTTAATCAAAGTTTTAGAACGTTGTGAGCAGGTCAATTTAGTACTCAATTGGGAGAAATGTCATTTTATGGTGCAACAAGGAGTTGTTCTAGGCCATGTGGTGTCCTCGAAGGGATTGGAAGTCGACAAAGCCAAGGTGGAGGTGATAGAGAAATTGCCCTATCCAACATGCGTAAAAGATGTGCGAAGCTTTCTAGGCCATGCGGGATTCTATAGGCGGTTCATCAAGGATTTTTCGAAAATTTGCAAACCTCTTACTAATTTGACAATGCAAAATGTTGAATTTAAATTTGATGAACATTGCTTCAGCCCCGATTCTCCGACCTCCAAATTGGGATGCCCCTTTTGAAATTATGTGCGATGCAAGGGACTACGCCGTAGGAGCCGTCCTAGGGCAGCGAGCCGATAACAAACCGCATGTGATCTATTACGCAAGCAAGGTGTTAGATGAGGCCCAAATGAACTACACCACAACCGAAAAAGAATTCCTAGCGGTAATCTTTGCCATCAACAAATTTCAACAATACTTGGTGGGATCTAAGGTGGTAGTGTACACCGATCATGCGGCAATCCGATACCTTCTCAACAAGAAAGATGCTAAACCACGTCTAATTCGGTGGATCCTCCTACTCCAAGAGTTCGACCTAGAGATTAAAGACAAGAAAGGGACCGAAAACTCTGTGGCGGACCACCTTTCACGCATTAATAACACACCAAAAGAAGGGGACTTGCCAATTGACGATTCATTCATTGATGAGCAGCTATATGCGGTACAAAGCTTAAACGCCCCTTGGTATGCGGATATTGTTAATTACTTAGCATGTGGGTTGGTACCCCCGGATTTAACTTATCTACAAAGGAAGAAATTCTTTTCAGATGTTAAAAACTATTATTGGGATGAACCTTTGTTATTTCAATTGGGGGTAGATGGTATACATAGGCGTTGTGTACCACAAGAAGAGGTCAACCAAATTCTCCAATGTTGCCATTCGTCCGCCTATGGAGGACACGCCTCAACCGACAAAACTGCAGCAAAAGTTCTCCAAGCCGGATTCTATTGGCCCACGCTTTTCAAAGATGCGCGAGAATATGTGCTTAAATGTGACAAATGTCAACGAACCGGTAACATATCCCGAAGACATGAGATGCCTCTCAAAGGGATTCTAGAGGTTGAGCTCTTTGACGTATGGGGAGTCGACTTCATGGGCCCTTTTCCGAGTTCATGCAACAACAAGTACATCCTTGTAGCGGTAGATTATATGTCAAAATGGGTAGAAGCCGTGGCAAGCCCAACCGCCGACTCCGCCGTGGTAAGAAAGCTTTTTCAGAAAACTATTTTTCCTAGGTTTGGAGTACCTCGAGTGGTGATTAGCGATGGCGGCTCCCATTTCATCAACCGCCAATTCGACAATCTCCTACTCAAGTACGGAGTCAAGCACAAGGTGGCCACACCTTACCACCCTCAAACAAACGGGCAAGTTGAAGTTTCCAATCGTGAGATAAAAAGCATCTTACAAAAAGTTGTCAACACATCGAGAAAAGATTGGTCGCTGAAGCTTGATGAATCGCTTTGGGCCTACCGCACCGCTTACAAGACACCGATAGGTATGACTCCCTTTAAATTAGTGTATGGTAAGCCATGTCATTTGCCGGTCGAACTTGAGCACAAAGCATATTGGGCGATAAGAGCGCTAAACTTTGATCTAAAAACCACCGATGCTAAAAGAATTCTCGACTTACATGAATTGGATGAACTGCGCCTCAATGCATACGAAAATGCCAAGCTATACAAAGAAAAGACAAAGAGGTGGCATGACAAACACATAATAAAGCGAGAATTTCACGAAGGAGATATGGTCTTGCTATACAACTCACAACTCCGCCTCTTTCCCGGTAAGTTGAAATCAAGATGGAATGGCCCATACCAAATCCGGAAGGTCTTCAACAATGGAGCAATCGAGATTTGGAGCCACCAAACGGGAACCTTTAAGGTGAATGGACAACGCCTTAAGCACTTCAATCATGCAGATCCAATAGAAAAGGTGGACGGCTCTCACCTATCCGACCCGCTCGCTCGCCAATAAGCAAAAGCCATGTCGAGCTCACGACGTAAAATTGAGCGCTTCTTGGGAGGCAACCCAAGTTTTTACTGTTTTTCTTTTCATTTTTTACTTATTTATATTTTTAGTTTTTCAAAATTTACGTTTTTCTGACTTAGCCAATTTTTCAGGTCAAGAACTCATGAAAATAACCTGAGTGCGTCCGCACTCACCACTTAGAAAATTTTCAGACAGGTTAAATCATCAAAATTGGCCAAACTGAGCGCAATGCGTCCGCACGGAAACATGGTGCGTCCGCATTCTCTACTTAACCAACTTTCAGGGAGAAAATTGAAGAAGTGCGACCGCAGGTGACCCGCACAAAAGCCGCACTTTGCAAACTGAGCGTAATGCGCCCGCACAGGGGCCGCACAGAGGCCGCACACAGGAATTTTCGATTTTTTTCAAACACCAGCGCCAAAGTGCGTCCGCACTCAAACCCCGTGCGTCCGCACGCAGTAAAAATAGAAAAGGGGCCCCTTTTTAAACCTAGGCACCCCTTCCCCTTCTCTCTCTCTCTCCCATTTTTCTCTCAAAACCGCCGGTCTCCTCTAACAAAAACCGAATCTCTCTACAAATTTCTCTCTCTCCCTCTCCCACTACAAATCTCTCTTCTCCTCACCTTCCTCAAGCCTTTCCCTCTTCTCTCCTCACCCTAGCCGCCGCCATTACCGCTTTCCTCTCATCTTGAAGCCACCTCGCCGCATTTCGCCGTTCAAGCACCTACAGCGAAGATTTTTGGAATCTACAACCGGGTTTGATCTCTCCAACTCTTTAATTTTACTATTTCGTTGTTAGAATTTAGAGATCGGTACCAAATTCGGCCAATTTGACCAAAATTTCTCCAAAACCCTCGGTTTCCCATTGTCAGAGCCAAAGTGCGACCGCACTACGTCCGCACTAGGCCCGCACTCGGCCATTTTTGGAAAATTTGAACCAAATCTGTTTATCTGGTTTGTGCGACCTCACTGCGTCCGCACTAGGGCCGCATTTTTTCCAATTTAGGTCAAATTTAATTATTTTGAGTTGCGGTTTGGGAATTGGTGTTTAAATTTCTTTGTTGAGAACTTTCTTGCAGGATACAATGATGAAACTTAAACGAACAACCAACAAGAAACGAAAAGGCGATCCGGGCCAATCTAGCCAATCTAACTATCCACCGGCGAAACCCTTGAATGATGAGCAACGGAGCCGCAAGAATTTCAATGAGCGGCGCCGAACCGTTGAACTGTCTCGTTGGATCGATGTTGAGGCCCTCGATGTCCTAGGTCTCACCAACTCGGTCCAGATGCTAACCTCGCGACTCGGACTTTGGGATTTCCTTAGCGATGAAGTCCCAACCTACAAGGGAATCACACTCGAGTTCCTCTCCTCCGTTGAGTTTGACCGAGGTAGGCGTGTCCTTGAATTCAACCTCGGCGGGTATGCTCATTCCATGAATTCCGCCGAGCTCATGTCCTTCTCCACATACCCAATGCCGAAGTCAATGCAATGCGTATAACCACCGATTTCTTCCATGACATGTCTGTTGCACAATTCCGACGCCTAACTTGTGAAGATGGCATTCTCGGCCACCAAAGGACAAAGAACATTCTCCACCCCACCTTGCGATACATTCAGCGAGTGCTTAGCTATTCCATATTTGCTCGAGGGGAGACTGCCTCGGTCATTAACATCAAGGAACTATTCTACATGTGTTGTATGTTGCGAAGAAACAACGAGGAAATGAATTACATGCCTCACATTGGCTACATGCTAGCCAAGCATCTCCATACCGTAGCAACAAATAGGCAGCAGCATGGTAAGATCCGAGTGGGGGGCATTATCACAAAAATCGCGAGAGCTCTAAATTTGCCATTTGGGGATGATATTGTGGATGGTCCAACCCTTGTCGATCTACAAGGCTTAGTCCGTGCAACGTTGATTGAGAGATCCATGTATGATGAATACTGGATAAACATTGGTCCAGGGACAATCTGACACCGGCTACCTCTTCAAATCGATATCGATCCGTTGAATGATGCGACATGGCGCATCGCAGACGACCCCATTCCACCTGAAGTACCACCACCAGCTCAAGCCGCACCTCCACCTCAAGCAGGTCCAACCAACCAGCAAATGATGGATTACATGATGGACTTCCGCCTTTACCTCGATGGGCGTCTCAATGACATCGAGACAACAGCCAACAATGCCATGTACTATGCTCAAATGGCCTGCCAGCAAATCAATGCTGATTTTGAACATGAACCACCTACTCCACCTCATGTTAGGCGTGCAGGCCAAGCAGCGGAGCAACAACAACAAGCAGCGGCAGCAAATGCGCCTCCCAATGACAGTGATGATACCGAGGAGGATGATCAAGAGGAAGAGAATGAGGACATGGATGAGGGCGATGACAACGCCCCGTGAGGCCGCTTTGCCTCGTACTACTACCAACTTCTGCCAATAAGTTAAGTCCATATTTCTTCTTATTTACTTTTGTTTATTTTCAGCATTGAGGACAATGCTTGATTTAAGCTCGGGGGATGGGAAGAAAATGTATCTTGCATGTGCATTTAGGATCATGTTTAATTTCAGCAATTTTAAGTTTTTCTTAGGATATGATAAATTTGGGTGATTGACGAAAATTAGGGGTGTTCATGCACAATTTTTTTGAATTTTTGGTAAAACCTTTGGAATAATTTTAAATGATCACATAATTTGGCGAAAAACTTTGTGGAAATAAAGGTTTATGAAATTAGGACATTAGGAATTCAAATTGATTAGAGAAGCTATTTAGATTTGAGAATTTTAATTTTGGAAAAATTGGGATATCCACAAGTATGAAGGAATACTTAGGGATGTGTGTATTCATGATATATGCATAAATGTTGAGAAATTGGGTAAAATTGAAAATTTTGGAAAATAAAAGGTGACTCCAATGACCTATGTTACGGCTTCATGACGTACTTATGGTTATGAGTCCTTAGCACTCCTGCTCCACTAGTCTCCCGATAAAATTGACATTCGTGTTAATGGAAGGATTAGAATAAGAGCATGCAAAGCACCCTTGAATTAGAACGGTTAGGTATAGTTAACTACTGGTAACTAACCGGTGCTTAAATGAGGATAGGGAAAATAGTGCTAAATTATGAAAGAAAAATCAAAGTGAGAAAAAAAAAATCAAAAGCAACACCAAAATGAGAATATGCATGTATCAACACACGTAGTCCGCAAAATTTCTAACCTAAGTTTGATTCAAGCTTGGGGGAATTTGAAAATTCCACATTTAAGATAGCATTTCTTTTAATCAATTTGGGTAAACAAAGTTCATAAACTCTAGGCCTTTAAGGAAATAAAAGTTAGAGTAATCGAATTGTGGGTTGAGTCATAATTATCCGAGGGTTAAACTTGAAATTTGGGAAATTTGCATGAGGATTTTTTAATTTTGGCAAGATCATACAAATTTTTCACTTGAGAAATATACTTGATATAAGGTGTATCAAAGAGATCGAATATTAGTCAAGTTAGGTTTTGCTTGGGGACAAGCAAAGTTCAAGCTTGGGGGAATTTGATAGGTTTAATTTATATATATGTTCGGTCAGGTTTTCATCACATAATAGCACCAAATATCATGTATTTTAGTATAATATAGGATTAAATACCCCTAGAATCAAGTTACTGCATTTGCTTGTGTATAATTCGCAGGAAAACAAGAAACAGAAGAAAAGTGCGGACGCACAGCACCAGAGTGCGGCCGCACTCAACACTTAGAAGAAAAACCAAGCTCCAGAGAAGTGACCGAGCGGAATGCGGACGCACTAAATACTGGTGCGGACGCATTTCTTACTTAGCCAAAAATCCAGCAGCAAAGAAGCAAAGTGCGGACGCACCTGACCCGCATTCTGGAGGAAAAGAACAGACTGAGCGTAATGCGGGCGCACAGAGAAGTTGTGCGGACGCACTCAGCACTTGGAGAACAAAGCAGAACAGAAACCAAACTTTGTGCGACCTCAGTGCAGACGCACTTGGGCCGCATTCAGCCTAAAAACTGCTATTTCGGAGGATTTTCTATTTTCGGCACTTCAGACCACGACCCAAAGGTGGAAAATAGAAGGTGGAAACGTGGGGAACACGTTGGGACAGATTTAGAATGATTCCCCACGTCCATATGCTCCAGATCCATTATAAAAGGAAGGGAATTTCTTCTCCATAATCATCACCATTCTAAGAGAGAAATTCACGAGATAGAGCATCAACCACAGGAGCAATCAAGAAGGAAGAAGGCGAATTCTCACAGTAAACGCAAGGAAGACTAAGGTTTTTGATTAGAGAAGGGTGTATTCTATTTCTCTAGTTAGTTTCTCTTTGTCTTTACTTATTTTGTACTTGAATTCAGGATGAATACTTGCTTCTCCATGAGAGGCTAGTTTCTCTCTAGGGGTTTAGGTCATGTAGCATGAACTTGTTTAATTCTATTTTACTCGGAGTTTAGTTTTTATTATGATTGTTTGATTTGATGTTAATTTCTGTGATTTATTATTTGTGATATTCCATGATTTGTGCTTGAATTGTAGTTGTCCCGCTTTGATCTTTTAGACCCAAAGTAGATTAGGATCATATAGGATAGCACAAATTGTTGTGCTTGAATTGTAGTTATCCCGCTTAAGTCTTTTTGATTAAAAGTAGATTAGGATCATATAGGATAGTACAAATTGTGATTGCAAATACCTTAGGATTTGGATTAGAAGCGACCGTACTTTGATATCCAACCCGGAACTACAGAAATTAAGGTTAGGGTTTGGTGAATGACTTAATCGTGAAGTCAAAACCTAATTAGGACACCTTAGAACAAATATCGATATATACTTTGGAGCATGTGACTTAAATATCCCTCTAGGTTAGTGACAGCCCTAGAATTCGAGGAACATTAATCCATCCACCCAAAGTATTTGTATTAATATTTGTTCCAAAGGCTAACATAGGTTAGAAATCTCGTCATAAACAAACATGAATTTAAACAAACCGAGTAGATAGAATTAGCAAGGGATTGTGGACCGAATACCCCTAGACTTCTCAAACTTGATTTTCACCCGACTTTTATTGCTTTTTACGAACTTTTAATTTACTTTATTTTCCTTCAAAAACGAAATTACACAAAACCCCCCTTTTTACTTTTATTGTTTTGTTTTAGAAGTAGTTTTCTTTATTGAAAATTAGTATTTCCCTATCTCCCTGCGGATCGACACCTAAATACTACAATCGATAGGTTGTGCGCTTGCAACTAACCTATTCATTGGATACGAAGGTTTATAAATATTAAAGGCAAAAAGAGTATAAAAACACTATACCTAAAATACTCAACAGGATCTATGAGATCTTTGAGAAAATGGAGACTTGTATAATTAGCAGGGCAATATGATTGACTCTAGCTTAAGTGGGAGATTGTTAGTGTAATAATCTAGAAGTCAATAATACGATAATTTAATTATATAAAGCTTTGTTCATGAATTGAATGATTAATAATATTATCATTTTGTTCTTTGAGTTTTATCGAATTATGGATCATTTCGGCATTCGGATTCGAAATGAGTAGAACTTCATAATATAGATGATAAATACTCTTAATAGTCACTAATCGAGGTAATTAGCAAAGAACACTAATTAACCAATTAAAGGTTAGTATGTGGATTAAATGATGGTTAAAGTTTTACTGACCATAGACAATGAGTTGTCAATTTAATCACATAGATACATATTAGAGAATATGGTATTTGACAGACCCCGAATGAAACATTATACGGAATTGTGTTCGTGTCATTAATGCTTTCATTCAGTGTTAAATTCTAAAGTATGAGGTATTCATCTTTCCTAACTAAGAGATGTGTATGTGTGATTGTTACCTAACGCTATCTGTAAAAAGTAGTTATAACGGTAGCTCTTCGGTATACATAACTTAGCTGAGGTAGTGATGGTCTACCAAAAGTACTATTGTCCCTCGTATTTATTATACGAGTTATAGTGTCACTGGACCCCTTGATAAAGTAAGATTATCTGTGCTCGGTATGATTAAAGAGTTAATCATATTTGATAATCTAACTTAAGATCAAGAAAAGATTAGTTTGCAAGGATGACACATACCTACCTTGAAACTGATCTGATACTATGAGACGAAAGAATTAAACACAAGTAAAATAGTTTACTGGATCGTGATATTGTACAGTACAGCATCATCTGTGTAATTGGATGGTCATGATGCGTTTTGCCAGATGCCTCTCATGATTATAGAAGTTAAAACGGTTTTAATTCTATTTACCAACATAACACAGATACTATCGGGTCACACCTATAGGAGTTAATCGGAGAATCTTATTGATTGATTATAAATTGATTATGATCAATAATGAGATGGTTTATAATTATATTATAAATGTCATGTAAAAATGACAAGCAAAAATATTGGTTAATTTATAAACGTGTATGACACGTTGTATAAAAGTTAACCGGTTAATTTATAAACGTGTAGGACACGTTGTATAAATTACCGAAATCAACAACCGCAAGAAATGTAATTATTCAGAATAATTATACGGATATTAATTGTGTTGGGGCCGAGGGCATTCTGGTCTTTTCAGATTCGTCCTTATCCGAATGACACGTCACCACATGACATGTCATCAATGACACCTCACCACATGACATGTCATCAATGACACCTCACCACATGACATGTCATCAATGACACCTCACCCCTAGGTGGCATGCCTTGTCATGGGGGTATTTTGGTCTTTTCACCACATTTCAAAGGCTATAAATAGAGGGGTAGGGGTAGAGAAAAATATAGAAATCTGATTCGACTCGATTCGATTCGGTTATAATATTTTCTCTCCCAAATAGTGTTGCGGTTTAAATGAAAGTTATACGTAACAGTTACGTATTATCTTTCGAGTTGTTGAATAGTGTTTGCGGGATTTTGGTGAATAGTGTTTTCCCGAAAGTCTCGATATTTCTATTTTGCCTTTTAGTAAAATCAGAATAACTGCCGGTCGGGAATTCTGCTATTTCGTCTTTTTCTCATGAATAGTGTTTTTGCGTAAGACCGCGGTTTACAGTATTTCTGTCAAAAGAAATAAATCGCTCTCTAGTTAGTCCTGGTGGATAACCTATAGAGGCACCATATGTTTGGTGCTCCGAAGGAAGACATTGCTCAGATCCGGTCTTCTCGCTCGGTCTGCATTCCAATTGTAATTTGGAAACAAGGTATAAATGTTATTTATATTTATTTAAATGTTAAATAAATATTATTTTAGAAATCAATCGGGGAGTAGATCCTAAGTAGGATTAAAAGCTTATGTCAAGGGAAAGACTGAAAAAGGAACTTTCATTTGGCTTTCCGACGTAACTCTTTTAATCCTAGGGTTAAGTTAAAAGTAAAATTTTTGTTTTACCAACTTTCCGCATACTTAACCTAATCAAAGGGTACAGCGATTACCCAACACGATGAACTTGTCAGAAGGTCCTTTAGCTCCAGAAGTATATGGAGTTTTGATGGTAGATTTCAAATACTTCACTGGCTTTACTAGTTTCCGAGGCAGTGGAGATACTCAGGACCCACGGAACTTTGTATACGGGTTCCTGGAAAGGCTTCGGTTACATGAAGCATCAGACGTCATTACGTGCCATGTATTCACCACCTGTTTGACTGGTGAGGCATGGAAATGGTACATGAAATTAAGGCAGGGTCAATAAGAACTTTTGATGAACTGGCGAAGGTGGCTCGCTATGACATGATTCGGCCTCTCCGAGCCACTTGTGATTGCCTCCTAGATCACATTCAAGGTCTCAAAGAGAGGACCCGAACATTTGTTGAAAGATTTGTGCGGGCCTCTCGAGAGGTTCAAAATTATAGCGAAGATTTCGCTTTGGCAGCAATTCAAAATGGGCTCCGGCAAGGAGGGCCGAGTACCCTCAGGTATGATGCTCGGAAAAGAGAGTTCAAAAGTTTACAAGAGTTTTTGGCTTTTGCAGAAGGTTACATTCGGGCGGAGGAAGACGCTGCTAAGTTTGCTAGGCTGCGATCTCGGTCACCGAGACCATTGCAGGACAATTGGCGGCCTGAAGGTAATCAATCTCGGAGGCAAGAACCCCCTAGCAGGAACAACCAACTAGGGAGAGGAGGAAATAGGCGAGACGATGGTAATGAAGGATATCGACCGCATTATGTTCGCTATGCTCCCTTTGTCAAAAGGAGGAACGAGATGTATCGTTATCAAAGACATGGCCGACCTTCCGAGGCCGTTACCTAGAGAAATATTTGAGGTTAAATATATGAACCAGGAATGTCTTTTTCACCACTTCAAAGGGCATTCCACGGGGGATTGCCTCCAACTGGAAGACATCATGGAAAGAATGGCGAGAGAAGGAAAGCTAACGGAGTATATCAAGACCGATTTTTACAAAAAGTATACCCAGAAGTATAATGAGGAACAGGAGTATAAGAAGAAGATCCAGTATAGGAAAGACTATACCGGACCTAGGTATTTGGAACGAAAGCCTCAAGACAGTCGCAAGGAGAGACCGAACAGCTTGAGAGGCAGAAAATTTTGGAGATTAATGTAATCAGTGGAGGCCACAGGGAGGTGATTCTAGATAAGCACAACCGGGACAATATCAAGCCATACCCGACCTACTAAATGTAGAACAAGCTCCGGAGACAACTGTCTTACCGCCCCATGAGCAATTAAAGTTTGAAAAGCTTCACGTAAGCTGCGAAGTCATGAGCAAAGTTTGAACTGTGAATATCTAGAAGTCCTAGGACTTCTTCCTAGACAACTGTCTTACCGCCCCATTCTAAGCTTGTGTGCTATTTAAAATGTGTTTTGCGCGTTTAAAGCAAAGTTAAATGTTTTACAAATATTAAGAAATTACAAACCAATATTTTGGTTCTGGTACCAGAGAGGTGGTATCAAAGAGAACGACATGACGAATCCATGACTTGACAGACAAATTGTTCAGAAGCAGAAAGTAAAGGATGATAATCAGCCAAACAGGTTTTTGTTCAAAATTATTGGAGAAGCTCAAAGAAATCTATCGAGACCCCCCAATTGACAATTGTGATCCATGCACCAAAACAGATGTATGCTTCATTCATTGCGTCTTAAATTAATGGTTTCGGCCCGACAACCCAAATTGACCTGCACATTTTTGGGCCGAGATGTGACTGAAACATAAACCATATTGCTAAATCCAAAATCCAAAATCCTTTTGCTAAATCCGTTGGACAAAACCCAAATCCTTGGCTAATCTGTCGGGACAATTGCTGCAAGAATTGTTTGTCTAGCATCTTTTTGGTGTAAAAGGGAGATGATTCTTTATTTAACCTACGTGATATAAAGGAAGGACCTTTCGCTATTGCCCCTCGATCGGTTTGATGGAGGAAGCAGGGGAGCAAGCATGCATGGGTCTGGAACTCTGGATCCCTTTTGACAATTGAAGATGGCTCATATATTATTTTTCATTGTTTTAGCTCTCTATTATGTAATGTAGCGTCTGATGGAACTAGCTGGTAGGTTTTCTAGCTTCTTCTTATCTTGCCTTCGTTAGTCTCTGTTAGCGATTAGCAGGGAGCTAGAAACTTTGTGTTTTTCTATATGCTTATTTGTTAATAAAAATTCCAATAACCATGTATATATTTGAATGGATTTGCATAAACATATATATATTGAAGCAGTTAAGTTGGAACCGAATTTGATGTGATGTCTCCTCCGGTTCCATTTGACAAGAGCTGGAATAGTTGTCCACACAAGATTGTCCATTGTCCGGTCACATAATTAATATACATCATGGCAATAGAAAATTAGGAATCCATCAAATAAAAAAAAAAAAAAAGTTAGAAATCCAGACACGGCCAACCATGATCTCGTCATTTTTTTCAACTTTGGCAATTTATTTTCATATACACGTGGACCGAAACAGATGTATGGTTCATTCATTTGGGCTCGTAGTTGGTGGATTGACAACCCAAATTGTTTTTGGGCCAATCTACTGGGCTATGACTGAAACATATACCATATTCTAAAACAACATATATATGATCTGGTTTAACATTTTCCTCTGACGTTGGTTAATTACAGGAGCTTCTGAGATAGTCAATTCGGCAAGTTGTAAAAGAACTTACGATGATGATTTTAGAATAAGTTACCTCAAGCAATACCTTGAAGCATTGCATCTTTCCATAAGGTAACTACTACAGTAACAATATTATATTGCTATATATTCAATCATTTCAATGGCAGATAGAACCAATTCTTCTTTATATTGCTATATATTCAATCATCCTTTTCTTGTGCTCATGCTTCTGTACTTCCCTCTTCTCTAGTTTACTCTCCTTCACTTCTTTCGACATCTAATACATTTTTAATTTTCCGCCCCTCCCCTCTTCTTGTCTACTGTGACAACACATGTCCTAGTATTATAATTCCTTGTTGTAATAGTATAATAAATTAATAATACTAAACATGCTTTAATAGTAGAAGCACAAGATTCAAAAGTATAATTAAACAGTACCAGTTTCAGTTTTTTTAACAAAATAGCTTTTTATTATCTACGCACCTGTCATAATTAATAATAGAAACACATGGTTCAAAAATATTAACACTAATTAAGTTTCTTAACAAAACTACTTTCTTGTTTTCAATTTTCATTAGTATAAAACTGTTGTTCAAGCAATTCTCTTTTTAAGTCTGTTTGACTAATTTGCAAAACATACAATTATTGAATTTTACGATTTTCTCTACTTTATAAAGTATGCAGGTTCAAGACAATTAGAACTGCAATATAGAGTGTTTGAACCGAAGAAATCATCAAGACATTTATCAAGAATTTAAATTGTAAAATTATAAACTTGGTAAAAGTGTTTTTGATGTTGTTTTTACTGGGACAAAAGTTGGTAACGTTTGACAAAAGTTATAACGTTTGACAAAAGTTATAACGTTTGATAAAAGTTATAACGTTTGTCAAAACGTTGTAACGTTTTAAATAATTTCAAAACTTCAAAATGGCTGTTTTGATCGATTAATTTCCAGAGGAAATCGTCTGGTAATGTTTGAACCAAGTTCACAAAAAAGAAACCTAAATTTGAATTTTTGAACTAAATGATTTCAACTTTTTGATAAAAGTTGTAACGTTTTATACCAGAAAGCTCTTTCTAAAGCTGCCACTATAAATAGAACCTTAGAGTTCTTCTCAAAATAACTTTTGAAGCCGCCCCTAACTTTCAAAAAGCGATTTTCTGTGAGCTTGAGTTCCTCCATTGTTGTAAGAACTAAAACTTCAATATCCCTCAAACAACCTTAAATCCACTTCACTAATCTTGAGTTAGATTAGGTTAGAGTGAGTTTTTGAGTGTTTTCTCTTGAGATTTTAAACTTAGAGACCTTGTTCTCTATTTGGACTAGCCGTGTGATTTCCCATTGATTGTAAGGGCTCACCGGTTTATAAGTTGGCCGTGTGACTTCCCATTAGTTGTAAGGGCTCACCGGTTCATAAGTTGTAACCTTTCTTTTTGGATAATAGAAAGGCGCACCGAGAAGCGGTTGCGACGCTCCGGAGACGTAGGCATTTTAAGCCGAACTCCGTTATCATCCCGCGTGTCAATTTCTCTAAACTCATCTACTTTACTTTAATTGCAATTATTTTCAGTTTTTAAGTATTAGTGGTGCCTTAGGGACAACAAAGTGGTATCAGAGCAAGTTCTACTCAAATTAAGACTCACTTAATTCGAGTTATATCGATCTAAAAATGGCACCAAATATAATTGTGAAGGAACCCGGATTTTTGGCCTTACAACCGAAAACTTTAGTCATTGGAAAAGAAACATGGTTAACTACCTAAACTTTCATGAGGTTTAGGATATTGTAGAAAAAGGGTATGTACCGAAATTTGATGACAACAATGAATTGACCGTCGAATCCAAACTTGAAAAGAAAGATAACATTTATGCAATAAATTATATAATTGCTAGTGTTAGTGAATCTGTTGGAATATTATGATGATATGAGTAGTGCCCACGAAATGTGGGAGGATCTAATAAATCGTTATGAAGAAAATACTCAGATTAAAAGGATTGAGACAATGATGAATGATCAAGATCTCAACCTTGCGTTGATGGCAAGTGACAATGAAAGATCGATGATGGTGGATATTGACTCAATTGTCACAAGCGAGAACATCACCAACAAGAATACAATCGAGAATTTAACAAATATTGCCACATCTGAGGATGACAACATGGAGTTGGATGATACAAGTGAAGCCTCAACAATTCTCTCTAAAGAGGTAACACTAGAACTTGAAAGTAATAATTATGAGTCACAAACTGAAATGACAGATGAAGAAGAAGGAGGTGAAGAATGTGATTGTATAATTGATACAAGCATTCTCTTGAATAAGGGTCAAACACATAATGAGGAAACTAGATTAATAACTTTTTTTGATGAATCCAATAAGATGTCGCTTAGAAAAGATAATATCATTCAAGAGTTAAGATCTAAAATTATTGAGCTTGAGTTCAAGATAAACAAATTTGAGTCACTTACTCTTGAGTCACATGAGTGTCAATCACATATAGATAAAATAAAGACACAGACAATAAGAATTGATATTCTAGAATGTCAAAATAGAAATCTAAAAGCTTCAAATATTATAAATAAAATTCTAAATCATAAGGTTAAAGACTTAGAGTGCAAAGTTGTGGAGTTACAAAAATCAAATGGGACCAACACATGTCAATCACATGTAGGTGAAATAGAAATTCTAAAAGTGAAAGTACAAAATTTGAAAACCAAGAATTTGGCTCTAAAGTCTCCAATTGAATCCACTAATCTTATTAGTTTAAATCTTGATGAAGTGGATAAAATGTTTGAGAAACGACGATATCCAAATGATAAGTCGGATTTTGGATATAAGAAGGATCATTCACTTGATTCCAAAAGTTTCTTAAATCTAAAAGAGAAAAGAGAATACAATAAAAATTTAAAAGATAAAAATAACCAAAATAGAGTTAGGTATGGTTTCAATTGCAAAAACTTCATGAATAAATATAATATTCAATACAATGGTAAGCGCACATTAATTTCACAAGGAAAACAAATTCAAAATTCAAAGGCTAATAATTACGGTTCTAGAAAACAAAATCACGCATTCATGTATAGGAACAATAATATTAAATACAAGGGTAAAAATCCACACAATAATTCAGAAAATACATTCACACCACAAGGGTCAAATAAAATCTACTTTAAGGGGCCGGATGAATGGTTTTATGAATTGAAGGATAACAATGTTTCAAAAAGAGGGATCCAAAGAAATAGTACGTTAAGAATCACTTCCCTACATAATAATAAATTTGATTTACACAAAAACAAAAATTCTTCATCCAAGTTTTCAAATAGATTTTCAAATACTTCTTGGAATCAAACTCAAAAATTAAATGGTCATTTCCAACTCGTTTTGAAATGGGTCCGGCGTAGGTACTAAGCCGAATTTCACATTTTGCAATTATTGTTGTAAGCTTGGTCACTCATTATTGGAGTGTAGATTTAGGAAAGAAAATAACAATTCAAATGTTGTTTGGATTCCTAAAGCTAAACTAACGTAAAGTTGTGCTTCAAATCTCCCTAAATTATTCAAATTGCTAAACAATAAATGGGGAGATTAAACAAAAGGTATAGTATGGTAGACTTATTTTCCTTTCACAAGGGGTAAAATGATATTATTTTTAGTTCAACTAATGCGGCACTTGCCGAGGAGTTTTCATCTCTTATGAGGAGTGAATTCGAAATGAGCATGATGGGTGAATTGAACTTCTTCTTGGGGCTCCAAATCAAGTAACTTTCGGATGGCATCTTTGTGAGTCAAACCAAGTATGTAAAGGAGTTGATCAAGAAATTCAGAATGACCGAAAGCAAGACGAGTCCCACACCTATGGTCATCATTGTGAATCTCGACTCGGATTCAAGCGGTACACCCGTAGACATCACTCAATACCGAGCTATAATAGGTAGTCTACTCTATTTAACTGCTAGTAGACTCGATATTATGTTTGCGATATGTCTATGTGCTAGATTTCAAGTTAATCCCAAAGAGTTGCACTTGAAAACCGTTAAAAGAATTGTAAAATATATCAAAGGCACTCTAAATTTGAGACTATGGTATGGCAAACAATCAGAATTAGACTTGATAGGATATACCGATGTCGATTTTGCCGGAGACCGAATGAATCGAAAAAGTACAAGTGGTACATGCCAATTTCTTGGTGGATCACTTGTTTCTTCGTCGAGCCGTAAACAAACATCGGTTGCGCTTTCCACTGCGGAAGCCGAGTATGTTGCGACCGGTAGTTGTTGCACACAAATATTATGGATGATCCAAACTCTGAATAATTATGAAATACGCTTCCGCAACGTACCAATTATGTGTGACAATACTAGTGTCATTATGATATCCAAAAATCCAGTTCTCCATTCTAGAACTAAGCACATAGAGATACAGCACTATTTTATTAGGCATCATGTTGAGAAATGTGAGGTCCAACTCATACATATTGATATCAAAAATCCTAAGGTTCTATTTTGGAGGTTCTATTTTCAAGTCAATAAAACAAAAAGAGATTCAACTGTTCTTGGAGGTAAAAGAAAAGAAAAAATTAAATTCAGAATTCAAGCTCTAATGCGGTTTAAAACAGAACAGAATTTCTCCTTTTGACTCTCTTTCTCATGAATTTCTTTTTTAAAATCACGATTTTCCATAACTATTCTCATAGTATATTGCATCACATACCAGTGCATACTCATGTGTTTGAAAACCCGTATATTAATTTATGAGTTCCCGCATCTGTGAAATCTCATCCTACATAATCCTATGACATCCGGACATGCTTTTACCCTGTAGCGTTCTTAGTTCATCATTTATTTTTCTTCGTAAGACTTGAGAGTGATCTAATTTCAGAAGGCAGATTATTTATTTATTTATTTATTTTGTTCGAAATAAATATGGTGGTTATGTCTTCAAATTCCATTGATGATGGATACAAATCAAAGAGAAAATAAATTTTACAAAAGATGGTGGTCAGCTTTACAAAAGAGTATATAAGTTTTAAAATGAAGAAAAGATTACCATGTTACAGCAGGTGTAGTTAAGATAAGAATGTTTACTGGTAAGCTTGATCCATGTGATATTGTTGGTGAACTTGCACTCGAGTAAACCAAACCCTGAATTTTTTTTTATAATATTCCCAATGTGAATTGCATTCAATAATTTGACTTCTTCTCTAAACACTCTCCGGTGTCTTTCTCTCCGTATATATTACAAAACAAACTATATATTGTGGAAGGCACATTATTTGTATTATATGATCACTAGAAAACAAAGCGCAAAACTATAAAAAGCTCACAGAATTTACATGTATACCTACTTAATTTACAAGGATGATTTCATGAATTCATCAAAAGCATTGTCACGGTTCGCATTAATTTTACTTCCCAAAAATTTGGCGTACCAACGGGCTGAACTTCTCTGGTACCTGGGCCTTTCCTCATCACTGAAATCAACACCAAAAAGGCCGAACCGGTTGGTATAGCCACCCATAACTTCCCAGGTATCCATTAAAGACCATACAAAATAACCCTGCGTGTTTGAGCCATTCCTGAAAGAGCAAAGAAATTTGGGTCAAAATAATTGAAAAGGAATGTACCAAAATATGAGATTCTTTTTTTCTCCGGTTAGCAAATTATTTGTCTAATTCCTAAGATTTATTAAATTAATCAGGCAAAAATAAATTAATGATATCAAACTGCACAGCAATTATCTAATTACTGAAATTGGTGGTGGTGTAGTCAATAGTCAACAACAAAGGCAAGTAGGAAATGATGATCAACTTATCATAGATATAATTAATTACCTTATGGAAAGCTGCAATGCTTCTAGATATTGCTCTAGGTAATTTATTCTGAAATCATCCTCATATACCATTGCTGTGGTTGTTGGGTCAACAACTTCAGCATCTCCTGCGGTTGTCAAGTGAGGCTTAAATAATTATCTTATACAATTAATCTACTTTCTATAGAATGGTAAATGGAAAAGATCTAAAAACCATGATACCTACCTCAACAAACAAAACCAAAGAAATAAAGCAAAACATGACCAACTATCTTTCACTTTAATGTTGTAGAAATATGTTGCATTTTGCTTCTTGAAAATTCACTAGTTACAAGATCAAGAGGTTGTTGGCGTCAGAACACCAAACCCAATAATTGAACCTAAAATTATTCAGAAAGTAAAGAAAAATCTGAGGTTACCATTTTCATGTATCAGAGTCAGAGGATTTCCATAGTATTCTTTGACATGGTCCAACAATTCTGAAAGACCCCATGGGGTTGCCTGGAAGACATCATCCGTATATTTTTGCAAGAGAGCCTGTTTTATTCAAAAAGTTTCATGACAGATAAATTTCAGCTCTCAATAAATAAATAAATCAAGTGAAAGCGTTTGAAAACAGGTAAATAAGACAGACAAGTACTATATGTAAAGGAACAGCTTTTGTTTATTCAACTGATACAACATGTACAGCTTTTGTTTCTTGTTTTGTTTATGTTTTTTGGTTTGTTCTATATTCAATTCTTCTACGGGTTTGTGTAGGAATGTCGCATAAGTACCAGTAAAATGCATTCGGAACCAGATTTGACCTGTGTTGGGTTTTTTTCCCAACAAGTACCCTTCTTTTTTATATATCTCAATGTATGTACACAAAGTGTATGACAAAAATATTTTAATGTAATTTTCTGTTGCTTATCAGATTCATAACAATCTATAATCCAAAACTCCGCAATTATGAACATCAAAACTAAGAACGGGAAAGAATGTGCTTGCATTTAATAGGTTTAGACATACCTTACCTAAGCTTCCAGAAAAATGTGCTGCAACAAAAGGAAAAAAATAGTGTCACAAATTAATGACTTAATTTTAAATTATTTATAACTAGTTGATACGAATTTGCAGATTGTTGCACTAGTCCTTGACGAAGGACCAAATACGAAAAAAATAATAATATGTTTTATGCAATCTTGTAGTTGGGTCAATACTTCATCACACAATTAGTATTTACAGTTCTTTTTCCTGAACTGACCATGTTCTGATCATAAGTTGAATCACAGTGTTGACCATGTCAACTGAAGCTAGCAAGATTTGTTAGAATTCTTAACAATAGTTGATTAGACTAATTAGTTTGTTATAAGATTGGTATACTTGTATAATGTGACTATAAATACATTATGTATGTGTACTAAAGATGGAATCAATAAAATACAATTTCATTCTTTTTCTTTCCTAAATTCTTCAGATAGCCAAATACCATTCTTGACTTAGTTGACTTACCTGGAATTTTTATAGCCACGTCATGCATGTAGTCGCGAAGCTGGTTCTCCAACTGGATTGTGTCAGCTTGAACAGAAATGGTAGCATAATGGTTGAGACCAATAAAATCATATGACCCCTTGATTCTTCTAGAATCTTCATCTGTTAAAACCGGCAAGCGGGATCCTACGATTTTTCTCATAACGGTCGGGTAGTTCCCAAACACCAATGGATCCATTAGCCTAAATGAAGGTATGTAGATGACAGTCGGATTTATAAAACTAGTTGTAAAGATTAGTGAAAATTGGAGATGAAAGAAGAAAACTTTTAAACTAACCATCCAATATGAAAATCAACAATCCTCCTTGCTGCAGCTATGTCTTCTGGATTTTCCGTGGCTGACTTGAACCACATTGCCAGTATCGTAATACCTATTTTGCCCCCTTGCTCTGCCTACAATTCAATATGCATGTCACTTAAAAATGCAAAAGCAAAAAATAAATTGAGTATTCTGCTCAGCTAATTTTGCTTTTTTTTGTTCTTCCTTTCCCTTTCATTTTTATTTTGAAATACTGGTTTATAAGAGAAAGAACCTGGTACTTCTCTCTATAAAGGGAGACAACTGATGCATGGCCAAGCAACAAATTGTGAGTCACGATGTACGGCTCGATTGTGGAGTTGCCGGCTGTACAGTTAGCAGAACCAAAAGGATAGGAGCATCGCTCAGGTGGGAAAATCCCTGAATCATACCCACCAAGTGGTTCGACATTAGGCTCATTGAGAGTAATCCAGTTTTTTACTCGGTCACCGAATTCTCTGAAGCATACATCTGCATATGCAGTGAAGTCATCTCTGAAATTTGTCAAATCAAAGAACTAAATTATTATCCTGACCTGTCATGCTGGTTGAGAAGTAAATAAAGTACCACTCAGGTTTAAGTTGGGTTAAATTTAAGGTAGAGCATATATCAGTGTCAGTAGGCTTTTGGTTGATTTGGGTAATGTGTTAGGTGTGCCGATATGCAGGGGTGGAGCCGGTAAGGTTCACGGGTAGGCAGTTGCCTATCCCTGAATTTTGAAAAATAATTTTGGCCCATGTATTTTTGGGATATTGCTAGATCAAATTTGTCTACTCTTCAGCCAAATTTATTTTCTTTCCGGCCAACTCATTTTTTTGCCAACTCGTTTCTTTTCCCGCCCAACTCATTTTCTTGCCTACCCCTGGCCCAATCCCTAGTCAGCCCCTGACACATGGCGTATGCCTTATATATTGCAGAAGAAGGTAATACCAGATGAAACCATCGGGCAATCCCACAATCAAAGTGGGCCATACCATGCAGTGGTGGAGATAAGGGACAGTTATTGTCCCCGACTGCCACTGGAATTTTATAAAAAAGGCCCTTAATATTTTATAAAATTTACAAATTCATTTAAAATTCTTACATTTCTCCTTAATTGACACCACTATAATTTCTGCTTCATCATTGTTGTTGTTACAATTTTAAACTGTCAGACTTCTATTGACCAGCATCTGATTTCTATTGAATGGATGTACTGCGGATAGAAAAAGACATGAAATTGTATTTGGATGGGTTCTGATCGTAATTGTTTCATCCCTAGACAATAAATCTATATACCCTATGCTATGAATATGTTCTTTTACTAAAAATAAACAAAGTATATTAGAGGATAAACGGGAAGTGTACATGAACTTGGTGCTTAATAGCCCGTTATATTCTTCTTCAAGAGCTAGTGGTAGATCAAAATGGTACAATGTGACATGAGGCTGTATCCCTGTAAAATGCAACCAAAGTTTGTCAACACTTCTCAAAATCGGTTATTTGATCAGGAAAAGCATCCTAAAATTTTGTCCGAGCATAATTAGATATTGCGGTATACGCACCATAACTCAAGAGCTCGTTAATTAAATTATTGTAGTATTGCAATCCCTTGGGATTAATCTCGCCTCTCCCATCTGCACCAGACAAAAAATCTTGAAATTAGCACTTAAAATGATATTAAAATTACAACACAGTGAGAGATTGCTAAATTTTGTGATTATTTCAGCTCATATTGCTATGAAATGATCCTTTTTACAGATTAGTATTATTTCATTTATATCATTTCTACCTGGAATAAGTCGAGGCCATGCAATTGAAAACCGGTAAGCATCGAGGCCCATCTCATGCATCAACTTTACATCTTCCTATATAATAACATGAAACAATAACAAAAAAAGAAAAGAACATTAAATGAGATTTGTTTGTGCATACATTTAAAAATACTTCAAGAGGCACAATCTTAAACTTGCCTTGTATTTGTGGTATTGGTCAGCTGCTACATCAAAATTGCTGTGGTCGGCCATTTTTCCTGGCAATAAAAAAAATTGATCTTAATTTCAATTGAGATAGTTTTTTTATACTTCTCTTACCCATCTATTTTAAAATTATTTTATGGATGACTAAACAAATCAACTTGAATCAAAATAAATGTAGCCTGTACCTAATTTACAAGTTTTCATTTCAACAGTTTTTAATTGCACTGGGTCAATTTGTGTGGACAATGGTGGCAAATGGAAACCAGGCCTGAACAAAATAACTAACCAGCATGGCAAAAGGGGTCCCAAATGCTTGGTTTCCTTCCATCCTCTGCTGCTGCTCCTTCCACCTTTAAATTCATATCTTCTAATAAATAAATAATATAGCACAAGCCTCACCACTCACCACTCAATTTTATCACACCTAATCCCTCAATTAAGCTTTAATTAAGATTCGTGTGTACTTGATTTTGCATGGATGTTAAAGCTTTGGCACGAATCTTAATGTTGATCAAACGGCTCTAACCAGAAATTAAACCCTTTTTTTCTCCAATGTCCATCGGACGGTCCCTGATTCCCTCAATCAAAGCTTTTTCAGAACAAAAAATGATTAAGAAAATCTTCGTACCAGCATCATTTCTGTTTGTTTCTTTTTTTTGTTAATTTTGGTATGAATTTTGTTGTGGAACTTTGTGGCTCTGTGCCAATGAAATCCAATTAGAGAGAGAGAGAGAGAGAGAGACCTGAAAAGCAGAGGTACCGGCACCGAATATGAAATCGGACGGGAAGTCATCTCGACTAAGCGCTGCAATAGGCTTCTCCTCACAAAGGAGAAGAAAAAGGAAACACAAAGAAAAGCAGTACGACTGTAGAACTAATTTCGCCATGGCAAAAAGCTAGTAACCTACTTTCCTTTCTTACTTTACTCTTCTCTTATAAGCTGAGTGTGAGTGAGATGCTCTGTTTTTTTTCTATCTCCTGTCAAATTGCAACGTTCAAAATCTACGAATGTCTAGAAATAGGTACATTTTTTAAAACTTTTGTCAGTGTCATTGTGTGGTTGACTAGCCGACTAGGACGTGTGTCATTGTGTGGTTCCCTCATTTTCTCTTCTTTTGTCGCTAATATAACGCCCCCGCGCGTATACAATGACGCCACTAGTTTGAGTTTGGTTCTCTCTATTCGTTTTTTTGTTATAAAATCTGCGCCAATTAAAATTACACAACAAGCTTAATTGATTCGAATTTTCTTGTACACGTGGAGTAGGTCGGCTGGGGCCTCGTCCTTGTATTCTATGACAACAATTATTTATTACTTTCAGAGATATGTATATGTATCTATCAGACTATCAGTTTCTTTTTCTTTTTCTTTTTATTTTTATTTTTCTTTCTGTGCACAAACTATATATCTATCATTGTTTTCACGGCACAAGAAATAAATAAATACGGAACTCCCGGGTCTCGACAACGACACGACGATATCCTGGAGGTCACTATGTCAAAAGAATATAACTTTTTGGATCCACGACTTATCTTTGTAAGGTCCGGTCTCTAGACAGAAGAATAACTTATTTTTGTAATTATAGTTAGATTTGATTAAAGAGATAAGAGATGAGTACTTGTAACAATGCCGTTTCGCGGCTAAGTTCTTTTTCTTAGGGCTAGGCAGTAAACCTTGTTACTCTTGATGTTTTAATATATATATTTTTGTTGATTATGATTTATTGTTGTTGAATCTAAATGCTTTTGTGATTTACTATCTCTTTATCTAACTTCAATGATCTAATTTGAGTCTGTTAGGGTAGTGACAGTACTTTAATGGTAAGAGAAACTATTTGTATGAATTAGCCTCGTTGAGATCTATTAGGTTTATGTGAAGAAAACCTTAGCGGGGAAACCATAAACCAGACCAACAAAATGCGTACCAAATTCCATCACTTGTGTAAGGAAAATCGCAGTGATCTGTGCAGTAATTTGGGGTATTTAAGAGATCAGTCATTTGCGTAAGGAAACTCGCAGTGTCCTATGTAGAATCTCGATTAAAGATCTGTCATTCTTGCGTAACATAAATCGCAGTGACCTATGTGGTGTATTTCATAAAATAACAACAGGAAATCAGACACAACAGGAATATATTGTCAAGGCGGATTGAGTAGCAATGGTGTGCCGAAATCCTAGAAATTCTCATCTCTATCTTTATTTTAATTACTTTTAATTGCTGCCTAATTTACATTGATCACAACAACATCTCTCAATTTTCAGATTTCGTCTAGCCTTTCGAAAGATTGTGATTCGATCGCTCAAAGCACTGAACCAATATTCCCTGTGGATCGACCTCGAATATACTACTCGATAGGATGGTGCGCTTGCAGTCCGAACCGATAGCATTTCCGAGTTTATAAATATTAAAAGAAACATTGTTCTCTTTTGAGTGATCAGTGATTCCCTCCTAGATCACATTCAAGGTCTCAAAGAGAGGACCCAGACATTCATTGACAGATTTGTGCGGGCCTCTCGAGAGGTTCAAAATTATAGCGAAGATTTTCACTTTGGCAGCAATTCAAAATGGGCTCCGACAAGGAGGGCCGGGTACCCTCAGGTATGATGCTCGAAAAAGAGAGTTTAAAAGTTTACAAGAGTTTTTGGCTTTTGCGGAAGGGTACATTCGAGCGGAGGAAGACGCTGCTAAGTTTGCTAGGTCGCGATCTCGGTCACCGAGACCATTACAAGACAATTGGCGGCCTGAAGGTAATCAATCTCAGAGGCAAGAACCCCCTAGCAGGAACAACCATCCAGGGAGAGGAGGAAATAGGCGAGACGATGGTAGTGAAGGATATCGGCCGCATTATGTTCGTTATGCTCCCTTTGTCAAAAGGAGGAACGAGATGTATCACGTTATCAAAGACATGGCCGACCTTCCGAAGCCGTTACCTAGAGAAATATTTGAGGTTAAATATATGAACCAGGAATGTCTTTTTCACCGCTTCAAAGGGCATTCCACGGGGAATTGCCTCTAACTGAAAGACGTCCTGAGAAGAATGGTGAGAGAAGGAAAGCTAACGGAGTATATCAAGCCCGATTTTTACATATACCCGGAAGTATAATGGGGAACAGGAGTATAAGAAGAACATCCAGTACATGAAAGACTATACCGGACCTAGGTATTTGAAACGAAAGCCTCAAGACGATCGCAAGGAGAGACCCGAACAGCCTGAGAGGCAGAAAAGTTTGGAGATTAACATAATCAGTAGAGGCCACAGGGAGGTGATTCTAGATAATCACAACCATGACGATATCAAGCCATACCCAGCCATACTAAATGTAGAACAAGCTCCGGAGACAACTGTCTTACTGCCCCATGAGCAAAGTTTGAAAAGCTTCACGTAAGCTGCGAAGTCATGAGCAAAGTTTGAACTGTGAATATCTAGAAGTCCTAGGACTTTTTCCTAGACAACTGTCTTACCGCCCCATTCTAAGCTTGTGTGCTATTTAAAGTGTGTTTTGCGCGTTTAAAGCAAAGTTAAATGTTTTACAAATATTAAGAAATTACAAACCAATATTTTGGTTCTGGTACCAGAGAGGTGGTATCAACTGATAATGTAATAGTTTTCATTTGTTATGAAAATCGGTGGATCATCCCACTTTTTTTCAACAAAATAAAAAAAAATTACAAACCTATAAACAAACGACAAATAAATTGCTCTCCGCTATTCCCTTCACACGTTTTATATTGGATAATACTATTCAGAAAAAAAAAAAAAAGATTCAATTTTCTTCATTACAGTAATGGACAATTATATGTAATATGCTGCTTGCTTGTTGAATACATCAAACAAAATACTTTCTTTAAATTTATTTACAAAATATCATTGTGAATTCAAATATACACCCTTTTTTACTCTCTCTCTCTCTCTCTCTCTATCAATCTCTCAATTATTTTTACTAACAAAAATAAATTGAGTAAATGAGAGGGAGGGGACAGAGAGCAAAGCAAAAAGTATATTTGGATCCAACAAGGTCATTTTGTAAAAGTATTTTGTTTGATGTTTCCGAGGGTATTTTTTAAAAAATTTCCAACAAATAATAACAGGTACAGAGATAAATGTGATATAAAAAAATTAACTGTACCAGCATTATAGTTATGTATTACATCAAAAGGAAGCTTCAACTTTAGCTTATATTAAGCATATTCCCCGGAATGGTACATCATTTATATTTATGAGAATAGAATAACCACACCAACTTTTATTTTTCAGATTACACTAAGACTCCTCATGCAACACAACAACAACAACAAAAACGCACAAATAATGAATGAATCAAGTGCAAGGGCAAAATGGAACCTTAAACAAAATCCCTTCTAGCTTGCCTACTGCTACATCCCGATACAAAAAGTGTTAATTCCGGTAACCGACACCAAAGTGGAATCTTCTAGCTTGTCTATCATTAAATGCATACTCCAGCCTTAACGGGCCCAGAGGTGAGTCTACCCGAATGCCAACCCCATACCCGTAACCACTGCCCGGTTTTCCCCTTGCTCCTGCTGGGTCACCTGTCAAACACAGACCCCACGAAAACACAAAAAATATTACACAATACAACCTTTTTAGATTTAGTATACCATTATTTTGGTCTTTTCTATAATTGGTAGTGTGAGGCTGTGATACTATGCATAGCGCAGATTGGTCCCTACTTGGATCAATATTTTTGTTTTCAAAATCTAAATAATCGATCTAAACCGTTCAATATGATCTCCATATGAAAATGTACTTATGGATCAAATTTTAAATTTTTTAGAATTTTTTTACTATTTTTTCAGATAGGTATAATTTACTTGTATAAAGATTCTAGAACATTCAAAGATAGTGATTTTCTACCTATCTAAAAAATGAGTAAAAAATTTTCTTAGAAAATGTAAAATTTTCATATCATTTTGAATGGTTCAGATCGACTATTTGGAATTTGAGATCAAAAATATTGATCCATAGTATGGACCAATCTGTGCTATGCATAGTATCATAGCCTCACTCTAATTAGTATATACATGTATCAATCCAATATACAGTTATGAGTTGTATGTGGTATCTATCCATTAATCCATAGCCTTTTTTACTTGTTTATGAGAGAGAAGCTTACCAGGTACTTTAGGACCAGATCCAAGATCACTTCCGTAGTCACCAAACACCACTCCTTCTAGTGGCCCAAACTACAATTATAAATAAGGATTATATTTCAACTTGAAACTCATGAATAATGTCTCATCCCTAAAATCCATTTCAAATCATATCATAAGATAACCGTGTATGTTGCAGAAATTACATAGCTCCCCAGTATTTGTTTAGGAAAAATCAGTGCATTACCAATCCGAACCAAGCAGTACCGAATCAGAATCCAACAATTCAATGAGAGGCTTTTTCACAAAGACCTCAGCATGAAAAGTTTTGGGGTTGATTATCAGTCTATCACAGTGCAAAAAGAACTGTAAATAGGCGTGTTCATTGGGTCCAGTTTATTTGGTTTTCAACCGAACCAAAAAAGTTTGGATTTAAATGGTTCTGTTTTTCGGTTAAATGGATCGGTTTGGTGAAATTTTTTATTACTTCAGTTTTTTATATTTGGTTTGGTTTAGATTTTTCAAAACCGAAAAGACCGATCTGACCGAACTCTATATGGTTCAAATCCATGCTTTATATATAATGCATGTAATATCAACAACTTATTTTGGTTTGGATATTTTAGAACATCTACATATTTTGCATGGAATTAAACAATGTATGTAATGTCAACAACTTATATATATAATTCATATTTATTTCTATGATTATAAATGTATTAGTGTACGTATTGAGATTTGACCTTTTAAACTTTAATCTCTATTATTTCGGTTCAACCAAACAAACTGAAATTTACTTAGGTTATTTTGGTTCGGTTGACAAGTTTAATTCGGTTTTAACCGAATTGACCCAATGGAACACCCCTTAACTGTTAAAAAAAAATGCCTTACCATACGGAAAGATACTTCACCACTGCCTACAGCATATGACCGACCGGACCCCACAGCTCCTTCCTCATATCCACGTACGCTGTTGGTTCCACCAATTGCAAATGCTTCGTGAGGCGAAAAGTTGCCCTCCACGTGGCCACCGGATCCACTGCAAAAACACAAAGATAAAAATTAAGAGGTCTTAATTCAGGTTTATGACAAACTTCTTTAAATATTGAAGCACACCAACTAAGAGCAGTCCTTTCCATTTTTAATTTATGCAACAAAATAAGTTCAAGGGCCAAAGTGATCTGATCTAGGAAAGGAAGAACTTAAAAAAATTTAGTCACCATAAAAAACATGGAAGAACACAAAATAAAATAAAATAAAATAAAAAAGAGTACCTAAAAAGGAAGCGGGTTGGGCCGACATCAAAACCTTGGCGAAAACGGGCAGTTACTCGGTTGAAGCATAACCACTCAGGTAAAACTGGTAGCCCTTGCTCTACATTCAACACTAACTGCAACAGATAAAAAAATCTTAGACATACATACATAGACAGATAGGGGCGGAATCACATTTAAAAAAAATATGATTGGCAGGGGTATTTAAAGATACTAACCATAGTGGAACTATAGTCGCCAGAATCAGTATAGATGCTTTCAAATTTTGCGAGGAGTGTGTCATCATACGGATTTCCACTAGAGTAGATACACAATTAATAAGCTGCTTATGCAGTAGTAATAAAGGACAGAGGGAGGGGGGCCCACCTGGCAGTAAGCTGGCAGTTGTAGAAATCTCTTATGATTGGCTCACCCTTGTCATCACGAGCACCCGTGTGCTTATGGAATACAACAAAATATATCATGACATGTGTCAGTTCAATAGTCAAACAAATAGCAAAAGTTCAAAAGCCCTCGCACAATTTCTATTCATTTTACTTTCAAATACTAGGCTCCTCACTTTTACCATTCATCTAAGAAATTACCTAGTAATAGAAATGGCTCATACAAGCCTATTGCACAATAGTGAGGCTATGGTACTATGTATAGATCGGAATGGTCTGTACTACGGATCAATATCTTTGTTTTCAAAGTCCAACCAATCAATCTAAACTGTTCAACAGGATCTCCATATGAAAATATACTTGTTGATCAAATTTTACATTTTTTTGTACAATTCTTTTACTATTTTTTAGATAGGTAAAAAATCACTTGATCTAAAAATTCTAGACTATTCAAAAGTGGTCATTTTCTAGCTATCTAAAAAATAGTAAAACAAATTCTAAAAAATGAAAATTTTAGTCTACAAGTAAATTTTCATAAGGAGATCATGTTGAACGGTTCAGATCGACTATTTGGACTTTGAAAATGGAGATATTGATCCGTAGTACGGACCATTCTGTGCTATGCATAGTACCATAGCCTCACTCATTGCACAAACATTTTTAAGTATCTTGTAAGTACCTGGAATATTAAACCGACGGTGCCGCTCCACTTAGGCCTGAAAGGTCGGCTATATTCTATCCCAGCAGTGACTCTACCAATTGTCAGGCCTAGATGATCTGTTCGATCAGTTCCATGTACCAGTGTACCTGGAGTTCTTGAATTCTGGTACCAACAACATAAAAAATAAACACAATATGAGAAGAATTTGCTAATCTTTTGGGAGTGACATTTTTCAAGAAAATCTGTTTTGTGTGATTTGATGGTTTGTTTTAAAAATATTTCATAATCAATACTGTATAACAGTAAGGAAAATGTGAGATTATCCAGAAAGGGTCATCTAACATGTATAAATTTTAAAAGTCTAGTGCCTACATTCGCATAAAATTGAAGTTGCATTGCCCCCACCCCACCCCCACCCACAAAATTTACTGTATCAAATCAGAACAGATGATACCAAAAAAAAGCACTGCATTATACCTTAAAATAGAAAACTACAAAGGACGAAGTAATTTCCTGACCTGAACCATTATAGATCTAGAGGTTCTTTTGTTGTCACCATCAATCCATGGGTCAGTGTAATTAATGCGAAAAATGGAGTCTATCTGGCCTCTTTCTAGAGAGAGATTCAACTTCTTGTTCCTCCCAAACACATTTCGATGTGAATATGCAAAACTGCATTTAGGTCAAATGAGAGGATCAAGACTCCAGGTTTCTGGATTTGGCCGAATGAAATGAACACTTCATAGGGGCAAAAAGGGAAATGCAAATTACCTGCCAATGAGTCCTGAAAGTGGCCCGTTTGTAATCCTGCATAAACAAATAGTGTGCAATTGGAGCTTATTAAAAAGACAATTATACTGGAATATAATAGAGAGGAGCGGGTTTTAAGTTCACAATAGGATAAGTTAACAGTTACAACCCAAAAGTTACAATGGTAAGAATTTAACCGATCCTACAAATATAGAATAGAGCCAGGGAGTAAGGTATCTTCATTTAAACTATTTTTCTATTCCACTTTTTCAAAAGAGAACAGCGAAAACATTTTTTGGAAAAATGTTACAACTTGCATAGTGTATCTGAGGTATACATTATGATTTGTATGTTTTAGAATAAATAAATGATAACAAGAGCGCATTGGCACGTCTGACATACCCACTAGAGATGCCACCACCAGCTGAGAAACCACCTGAAGGCCTTTCTACAAGGTTCATTACAAGATCTACTTTGCTAGAATCTAAACAATAAAAGATGGGTAAGTTTTTAGAGCATCCGTACATAAAGAAACAAAAGTTCTCACCATAGGAATTAGAAAAACATAAGAAGAAAAAGAGTGACGCTACGGTACTATACATAGCGCGGATTAATCCGTACTACGGTTAATATTTTTGTTTTCAGAGTTCAAATAGTCGATTTGAACCGTTCAACATGATTTCCATATGTAAATGTACTTGCAAACTAAATTTTATATTTTTTAGAATTTTTTACTATTTTCTAGGTAGGTAGAAAATCACTCCTTTTGAATGGTCTAGAATCTTTAGATCAAGTAATATTCTACCTATCTAAAAAAATAGTAAAAAAATTCTAAAAAATGTAAAATTTGATCTACAAGTACATTTTCATATGGAGATCATGTTGAACAGTTCAGATTGACTGTTTGGTCTTTGAAAATGGAGATATTGATCCATAGTACGGACCAATATGCGCTATGCATAGTACCGTAGCCTCACTTAAAGAAAAATAATAAAAGTCTTTCTGACCTCCACTTTGTTGGGGAATTATGGAGGCATCTTCCATAATTCCCATTGTTAGTATTGTCTCAGCGTCTCTCTGAACTTGTTCCCGATTAAACACCTATTAATTTAACACAGATAAGAACATAAGCCAGGTTCAGTTTAGATAAACCAACATTTGGTATATGAAAAAAAATAAATAAATAAATAAAATGAGAGGATACCATTTAGATTACAAACCTGGCCTTTCTTTGTAGTTAATTGTTGGAGTATGGTCTCTGGTTTTGTCTTACCAACAGTAGGTTCACCCCTGAAAAGAACATAATAATGTCAAGTGCAAAATAATACAGAAAGTATAACCTTCTATAAAAATATGTGGGATATAAAAAAAAAAAAGCTTACGTTTTTCTATCAAGAAAACGAAGAATAATATTGTTAACCTCGCACTCGGATACTTGCATCCTAAGCATGCCCCCTGACAGAATTTCAATACCTGTGAACTAAAATAATAAAAAATTGAAGGTGAATTAATTAACAGTATAGCGAAACACGTAAATTTATGAAAATTGAAACTGGGCACTTACAGCACCAAGTAGACCACGATCATAATACCAATCATTGATGGATTTTATGACTCGTTCAAGATGCCGTATGTTTACTATCTTCCCTGCATGACTTGACACAAGAAACTTTTAAATAAGGAGCCCCATTTCAGATATTCAAGGGTTTTTGTAACTAATTTAACACAAATTTACCATATTGGTCATGGAACGCATCTTGTAAAAACTTGGTTGGAAGATGATTTGCACCTTCACAGATCAACCCTCTAAATTCCTGGTTTGGCTCTACCTGTAAAAGCAATTAATCTTTTCAATCAACTCAGTCAATTCTACAATAAAACAATAACAAAAAGCAAAGTCAATTCACTGCCAAAACTAGTGCAGTTAAGAAACAAGGAATCTGATGCATGCAGATTATGGCCGGTAGTAATAATAACTGTATATTATAATGAGATATCCCAGTTGACCTTTATATTGTAGAGCATGCCATATAAAGAAGTGACCCCAGCAAAATTTAGTTATATCATCAGAAAATACTAATTGACTAAACTTACACTTTGTTCTTTCTCTTCACACACAAGGCTTTATATTATATTAAGTTAAAAATCTGAAAACAGGGAATTGATGGAGTCGAGATATGCCAGTACTGTTAAATTTAATATTACAATGAGTTAACAAATTGAAATAGAATTGCAGGACCTTCTTAATTTATATGACAGCAAGTATCCAGATGAAACTGAACTCTTTCATTTCTTAATAGAAGGGTATATAATATAAACATTAGTTTGATGGACATTTTGATTCCCTTCTATTTCTAGGTCAAACCAAAAATAAGAATATTTTATTTCCACCACCCTCATAGATGGAAATGAATAATTCTTAGTAACCATTTTTACAAAATAAAGCAAGGTTCTCAGCTGAACCTTGAGCTCGGCAACATAAGTCAGATCTCCAGTTCAGACATCAAAATCTATCATACACCGATTGCATCCAATTCCTAAAAATAAACTTTTGATTAAACAAAAAAGAGGTACCTGAAAGACGAGACGGATGCCATCACGGGTGTCAAAGGCAACGGGTACACAGGAGCGGAAGAGTCCGGTCTCTACAATGCGGGTCACATCCTCATCTACATCACGTGATGTCAGCGCTGTGTTCGCTCGGGACGCTCTCAATGCCCTCTTTGCCTCCTCTTCGAGGTCACTCCTCTCCAATGGCTCCCCGTCCTGTCAAACAATTTTCAACCAGGCATTACAAACTTTCTATTTTCTAGCCAGTAGGAGGTGTTACTGGTAAAAAGGCCAACTACCCGGCATATAGCTCACAGCAAGCAATTCTGTTTGAAATTTTTAACTTTTACAGAGAATCCTAATAAAGTATTATATAGGCATAAATAATTCCCCAAATTTTCTTTGAAATTCCCAAGTAACTGTTTTGCATATAACCAGCATTGGGGTATTTTCAAGCCAGTAGGAGGTGTTACTAGGGGTAAACATTTTGACAGAGAAGTTTTTGATTCATGCAGTGCTGCTTTGACTCTATTGTCCGTGTGTTGCATGAATTAAAAACTGCTGCTAAAAATTTACCCTGTTACTAGTAATAATGCTAATTACCCAGCATGTGGCTCGAAGCAAGCAATTCTGCTTCCAATTTCTATTTTTTACCAGAATCCTGGTAAAGCATTATATAGGCATATATAATTACCCAATTTTGAAATTCTAACTTGTAGATGTACTGAAACAAAAGTTCAAATCATAAGAGCTCACCTTAGTTCGTACCAAAACCTCGCTAATCAGAATTCTCTCTTCCTTAAGTGTAATACCTTTCGGGTCCTGGTTCTGATCGGATATCGCTAACGCGAGCTTAGGTCGAAGCTTTTGGCTCACGGTTTTGACATATGACTGGACCGAGTCCACGAAACAATCCAAGCGGAGGCGTGCGAATGGGAGAGCGGACAGGATAGGAGGCACTGGAAAGGGAGAGGAAGAACACGGATCGAGCGAAGGGACTTTGATGGAAGAAGAGATGAAACGAACTTCTTTGTTCTTCGTACGAGCCATGGAGAAAGGAGTAAAAATGTTAGGGTTTGGAGTTTGGAGAGGGTTTAAGGTTTACGCCATTGGAGGTGGAGGTCGGAGAAAGAGGAAAAGGCAGGGTACCGAATGAATTCATATTACTTTTGAGGTAACAGAAATTTTGAGTAGATCCTGCCCGTTCGATCTTCTTTGCACGAATCTTAAAGAGTTCCCGTGCATTCCACCTCAGGCTGGATCTGCTCGGATGCTGATTGGACGGTCCTGATCTGAACGCAAATATTCTGTTACTTCAGAGAATATGGACTCGGTAGCGTACTAGCGTATAATGTGGGGATCAAAATCTGCTGCGATCCTAAAAGAAAAACAGGACCCTGCGATCCTTCATCTCCACCGTCAACTAAAATAAATTGTTGAGATTAAAATGAGAAAATAAAATTCCAAAACTGCTGCCCGTTTGAATTAAAATAACACGTGCTCCTCACGTGGAAATCAACTGAATCGTCTTCTTCGTCCTTTCTACTCTCAACTCCTCCCTCCGGCTCTCTTTTCCTCCGCCGCGCTTCCACCGTTACCTTCAATCAATGCCTTTTCAAGCACTCCGTGTCGCTCATCTCCACCTTCTCGATCTGTGTTTCCCGCTGCATCTCGACTGAACATATTGCTTACTCCCTTTCTCGATTGGTGTCACTCGCTCCTCCACCTGAGCACGCCGCCTCTCGCACTTTGCTTCAATAGGTGTGAAACCTTTTTTAAAGGATTTGTGTTTCATTTTATATGGCTTGTTGTAATTGTAGTAATTTTTACTTAATTTTCAGAAATTGCTAAGACCAAGCTATCAATTTTTCACTCGGAGGAATTAGGCCTTAGGTATGTCATTTATCTTTTGTTTTTCAGTGAATTATTTTACATATGCATAATCTCTCTTCTTGTTTGGTCCAAAATTCACAATTTTAGACATTACGTGTTATGAAAAATCATTTGTTACATGGTATTACAATTTAATTGATGCTGGAGTACAGTAAAAACTTAGCCCATAATTGAAACAAACCTAGTAACTACATATTGAAAGCTGGTTAGTTGTTTTTGCCTGTTCTTATTTTGTAATTGCTACCTGTGGGAGAATGTTGTCAAGTTTTAAATTCAACGAAGATCTAATTTTTTTGCCTACTTCTATTTTAGGCTATAACTGAGCAGATAGAGCAAATAGGCACTACAATAGATTACTCTCTTCAACACAGTAGGAACTGAATCAAGCCTATTACAATATCAAGGAAAAGGACTTCATAAATTCTAAGCAAATAAAAGCATGAATAGAGCATGTATATGATGCTGCAACTGATGGAGGCACGGGGTTTAATAGAGCATATCAAAAGCATGAATTACATATGTATGAAATCAAGCGTTGTTTGGATACTTGGATGTATAAAGGGATAGTGCACAGGGGTGAAAAAAAGAAACTTGCTTTTTTTATATTGTAATTAGAGGGATAATAGTTTTAGATTGTAAATTACTTCTTGATTCAATAAAATGAAATACTTTGTTTCTTTTGAAATATTTGCACCGTGTTTGTGAAATCTTTTGTACTTAAGCTAATAACACAATCCATTTGTTCATCAGGGGCATTGTTGTCCATTTTCTTCAAAAAATTATATCTTTTTATCCCTTTTGAGTTTCTTTCTAAAATTTTCACAGTATATAAAGAATATTTAGATGCACTTTTAATATTTTTTGTGGAACTTTTGAGGTAACAAATTTGGAGAGATTAGCAAAATAAGTCAGATTTGAAAAATAAATGGAAAAGTCAACTATAGAGTTGACTGAACCTTAAAAATAGAGTTGACTTAAGTCTATTAGAATTTCATTGCCTGATATGGTTGTGCTGACTATTAATTTCCTTTTTACCAAGGTCTGACAAGGGTATTGTGAAATTTACACAATGAACCCTATTGTTTCTAAAAATCACATAATGCATATAGAATCAGTTCTCAAATATTGAGACTTGTACCAGGTTAACAGAAAATTATAAATTTATAAGTTAATGTAAGGCTACACAAAAGAGACATTCTTTGTAGAAAGCAATTAAACATGAACTATACAAAATGAGATAATTCTTCCACAAAATGTGCCTATAAATTTCTATCATGGCTACACAAAATCAGGCCTCTCATGGGAAACCTATTGAAATAAACTATACAAAATGAGGCCTTAAGCAAATGTATCAGTGGTCTTGATAATTTGTGAAGTCACTAATCATGAATTCATCCAAAATACAAGTGAATCATGGTTCAGCTTTAGATTTATCTCCTCACACACAAAAATTTATAATTATAATTCATTCATTTGCTATTCTTGCTATCACAAAGACTAATGTTCAAAGGAAAGTACATCAATATTCTACCTTAATCACAGATGCACTTTCAGGTGAATACGAGTAAGGCAATAAAGTTGTACTTGATACACCCTACATATATAAAAAAAATATTACAAAAACTAAAGAACATCTAGAATTTATTTTATTTGATAGCTGCATTTTAGATGCATAATCTATTACCTTTATCAAGTCCGTAAAACTATTTACATGTTCATAACCTCCAGGTTCTGATGGCAGTATTGACATGGGCAATATTGGAATGTCATTATTTTTGCTCGCTCCTTTTCTTAGTCACCTCTTCTTTCTTTCTCTTTGCTTGTTTATCGATCCAACTTGTTAGGCGTCTTCCACCTTTTCTACTTGTTTTTTCCTTGAAGGTCGTAGCTGGTTTTTGTGTTAAGTTCTCCACTTCATCCTCTATTAATGTCAAACCTGGTTGATCTTCTAGAGGTAAGTTATCATCCCTATTAAGTGTGGCACTTAAAAGTTTTTGAATTATTTCATCGACTTTTTTATTAACCACATCAGTAGCAGAATCAACAAATTGAGATGCTTCTTCAAAGTCAGCTGCTTTAGTGGCTAGGTTAAGAAGTTTTCGGGCAAGAGACCTATATCGATGTGTGGCATCCAGCTTGGGATTTTCAACAATAGTCATTCTAGTAAAATCTTCGACTATGACACTTCTTGCTTCTCGAGACCATCTCTTTAAAATGTACTTTTCTGGTAATAATTTAATGCCCATTATGTCGAGCACCTTTAGAGAGTGACCACATAAAACTCTCCACCTCTTGAACTTGTTGCAACTGCACGATACCATTTCATTGGTATGATCGACAAAAACTTCAAAACACTTATCTAAGCAATAGTCGCTGCCAAAATTACTAACCCCGATGGTGTACTTTGTTGTTGACTGACCTTCCTCTTTGGATTTAACAAAATAGCCATTGACAATTCCATTCTTCTTGAAAAATTTCAAAAATCTTTGGTGTGTACAACGCACCCTGCCTGTTGTAAATAGGGGATACTTACCTTACTTTCTAGGTTTCTTCTTCCTCATTTCAAACTCTGGACTCTATTCTTTTTTACGTTTTTGTGCAAGAACTCTATCAAAGTGTTTAAAGAACCGAACTATGTCCATATTCCATTTGCGAAAACTGTTCAAATCTTTGTTAAAGCTTTCACTGAGTTGTGTGCTCCGCATCCCCAATGAGACTACATCCTTCATGTAGCATTCAGCCCATTTTTCTTTTACCTCAAAAATAAAATTCAACCAGCTCTCTTTGCTGCCTTTTCTTTTTGCCTATCTTTCTTGCTCTATTATGGTCTCCATCATTGTTATTTATCACACCAACTACACATTCTTCATTTTCCTCATCACCGACCTCATCTTCGGTGTCAAGCTCAATCTCTTCAACAATATGGTTGGTCCCCTCTCTACTAGCCGCCTGCCTTGTGGCCACCTCTTCACTACTTCCACTTACTCCACGAACCTTACAAAGTAAGGACTTAAAAGCTGATTCAAATTCATCCACATCATTGTACTCGTACATACAAGCTTTAAATGCCTTAAGAATTTCTTTCCCATCAACAATCATGTCGACCTCATCGTTCTTCCCTTTCTTCTTACCTGTCAAGTTCTTAAGAGCATTTCGACTTATGTGCCACGTGCACAATCCATGGTATGTGCTTGGCATTACCTCTTTTAATGCCGTAGCCATTGCTCGGTCTTGATCGGTGAAGATGGTTATTGGGTGTTTGTTGTTATGGGTTGCTAGGAATGTTTCAAATAACCATTTAAATGATTCAATTGATTCCTCGTATAAAAGTGTGGATCCAAATATTACAATCTCTCTAAATTGATTGAATCCAACAAAAACACCTAGAGGCCTATACTGTTTATTTGTGCCATAGGTCGTATCAAATGTAATCACATCACCAAATTGGACATAATCAATAAGCATCTTGGCATCAGCCCAAAACACATTCATGATTCGCCCATTTTCATTTAATTGTTCGATATGCTTAAAGGAACTATTTTCTAAAGATTGCTCATAGAAATACTTTAGCATGCTTGCCGCTTCACATCTAGCCAAATTTCTACACCTCTTATCCCGTAAATGATTAGCATAATCTCTTTTACTAAATGGAAGGTTTTGTGTACCACCGGCTTCTCGACCCAGTAACTCGTATCCTTCTCTTGGCCGAATACCTGAGTCATCGGCTAAATCAATGCTTGCAACATAAATTTCAGGAATTTCTCTTTGTGAGCGCATTAGACCGATTGCTTCGGGTTGTTGTAAAGCATGGTTATGATCACCAAAAAATTCGTACACTTGATACTTTTGAGTTCCAATAATCAGCTTAAGGGAAAGATGCACAGGGCAACCAATTCGGGTTTCAGCTCGTGGTCGTTTCACTTCATGATTTCTCTTGCCGATTCCACGAAAGCCTGAAGCCGCGCAAACGAATCCTCTGGATGTGATCCGACCTTTTATTTTCTCATTTTTAAAATCCTTTCGAACATCAAAACCTGTTTTTCCTCCATAGCATTTCCAAAAC
>JAJGRW010001165.1:0-29595 GCA_025461045.1 Carex parvula | reverse complement strand
CTAAAAAGGGATTTACGGAACAAGATTTTTTCTATCTCGTTCGATAATGCTAGCAACAATGTAGCGTCTATCGATCATTTCATCCGGTCCCTAAACCCAATCATGAATGGTGCACTGTTTCACCAAAAGTGTGCTTGCCATATACTAAACCTTACCGTAAAAGATGGTCTTAAGGTAGAAGCCGTAAAGGACTTGATAATTAAATTCAAGGGAGGTCTTGCCCATATTTATTCAAACCAAGAAAGAAAACAAAATTTCGCAGCTTTGTGCGAAAGAATAGGTTTGGGCAAAATGAGGGTACCTTGGGATATAGATACCCGTTGGAATTCCACCTACAGGATGCTGCACCGATGCATTCCTTACAAGGCGGCTATAGGGGAGATGTTGAGATCGACGGACGAAGGACAAGCTTTGGAACTCACCGACCCGAATGGCAGCTAATAATAATGCTTGCACAATTCCTTGGAACCTTTTTCACCGCAACCGTGAAATTATCTTGCTCGTACACACCGACGGCACATGAGTTGCTGCACCATCTCTACTATATTTCCAAGGTGTACCGTGAGATGGAAGATAGGGATAGTGAGGATTCCCCTCTCCATCCGATCGTAGCAGCCATGAAGGTAAAATTTCTTAAATATTGGGAAGAGGTACCCCTCTTGACCGTTCTCGCAAACTGCCTCCATCCGGCATACAAGAAGAAGTTCACGGTAAAAATACTTCAAGCCTACAAGAGAAATCTAAAATTAAACTGGAGGGACGAGGAGCCCCGCGTACAAAAGGCATTGGAGGACATGTTTGCCATATACAGCGAAAGAAGAAATGCCGACCAACCGCCTCCGACCGGTGGCGTGAGGTATGAATATAAATATACATATGCTTTTAATATTTATTATTTATAATATCTACATTATTTGTCCACTAATTTTTTTCTATTGTTTTAATAGTCTATCCACACACAGCAGTACTGGATTGTTAGGCGATTTTCAGGATGATGACGACCCGACGGGATCCCAAGGTAACACGAACGAGTTAATGAGCTACTGTTTGGGGACCACCGAAAATGAAGGAGTTGACTTCATGGATTGGTGGAGGAGGAATGCAACTGCCTATCCAACACTGGCGATGATGGCCCGCGACATATTTGCCGTGCCCGTGTCAACCGTCCCTTCTGAATCCTGTTTTAGCTCGGCGAACAGGATCCTTACCGATAAACGAAGTAAGCTGGGTGCACATGTTTTCGAGAGACTTGTGTGCTTGAAAGACTGGATTGATGCTGAAAATCGCACGCAACATGCCATGAGATTGGAAGCGTCATCATCCGGTGTCGACACTCAAGAAAGCGGTACCGAGGGACCTGAGCCTAACGAAGATTCGGACGGTGAGCAAGAGAGCGACCTATGGTATATGCACAACAACTACTAGATAGGTAGTGTCGGTATAAAATTCTATCCTCTTTTAATTTTTATTTACATTTTTTTAAATTATAATTTCTAAATATTTCAATTGTTTTATTTTAAAGAATAATTACTAACAAAAAAAAAGTTAGAACTCCGCCTATGTTATTTTACATAGCCGGTCCCAAGCCCGGAATAAAGGAGGAGGGTAACTTTTGTTTTTAAATCTATTGTTTTAAAATAATTCGATTTTAAAGATAAAAAATAATTCGGTTTTAAACTAATTCGGTATATCTCGGATTTAGAATAATTTGGTTTTAACAAAATTCGGTTTTAATTTAATTTGATTTTGTTATAAGTTATAACAAAAATATATTAAGTTAAAATAAAATAAAAAGAAAAAAAAATGCAAAAAAAAAAAAAATTGGCTCTCTGGCGGTCTGGCCGCTGCCCTCTGCCCCTCTCTGCCTCTGGAAACAGAAAACAAAAAAAAACAAAAAAAACAGAAAAAAAAAAAAAAAAAAACCAAACCGGACCGGCCCTATCCGGACCGGACCGACCCTTGACCCGACCTAACCCGCCCCGTCCTAACCCGCCGGGTTTAGACCGGGTTAGGTTCGGCCGAGTCAGACCCCAACCCGCCCCCCCCTACCCGACTCAACCCGGGGACCGGTCGGGTTTGGACCGGACCGACCCGAACCGGCCCCTTTTCAAACCACTAAACCAAACTCGTGTAGACTTTGAAAACTGCGGTCAATTCCACAACTAAGACTTGAGAGACATTAATTTATAATATCTCAAAAGTAGCGCACCTCTTTCACAGCGCAGTCTAAGATCTCGTTTACATTAATTGTTGATTGAACATTCTATTCATGTCGAAAAAACCTACCCAGAGGTGAAAACGGTATGGATAGTATTCCATCCGTATTCGAAAAACTAGATGGATATTCAATATATGAATATCTGTGTGGATATGGATACTGATATGGTTTTATGTTTTAATTATCTGTATCTATTTGTAAATATTTTTTTTTATCAATTCAAATTTCAGCTTTTGCTGACTTTCAAAAAAAAATTATTTGTATTCAAATAGTAAATATATATTATGAAAAAAAAATTGTTATTCATCATTAAAATTAAATAAATATTATGAACTTTAGTATTTTTTAATATTATTTTAATATTCAATCATCTGTATTCGTATCTGTATCCGACTGATATCCGTATCTGAAAAATAAAAACAGAAATATGGATATAGTTATTTTACCACTATTCGCTCCGTTTTCACCCCTAAACTTACTTCAGAGGAAATCTATAGCCAAGTCAAATTGATGACCTTCAAGAGCATGGTCATGGCATGGGCCCAAATGACTAGAAGGTGCCACCTGGTAGTCTATGATAAGGTTCCTGTCAGATGAAGCATCAAATTAAGTGTCTGGAGAAGGATATTCTGAGATTTTTTTTTTTTAAAGAACGTAATTAAAATAATTAATTTAAAAAAAACAATTTGATTATTTATTTTTTTACAAAAATTATAAGAACCGAACTGCTAATTCGGTTTGAATAATTTTTTTTTCTTGATTGAATTGACAATTCGGTTCCGAGGATTTTTTCGGGAGTTGTAGGAACAACATCACAGAAAATCCGAAAAGGAGCCAGACCGAGTTGGTAGTTCGATAGACTGTTTTTTTTAGACTATACCAAATTGCCAATTCGATATACCTATTTTAATTTCCAAAACGAGGCAGGTAGCTTCTTCCTTTCTTCTTCTTTCCCCTACCCGAGACCATTCCTTCGGTTTTCTTCTCTTCTCCTTCCCCTACCCGAGACAACCAAAGATTGAATTTTAACCCCCTCAAAACTTCATCATTTTTTATTCTAATAACATATTTTAGTATAATTTTGAGAGGAAAACAAAAATAACTTCAAATCTACACGTTTCGTTAAGTATGTAATTAAAATTTTAGTTTGAATAAAAAATCCGACTAATATCCGTATCTGGAAAAAAAATAAAAATGAATACGGTTGTTTTACCACTATCCTTTCCGTTTCACCCCTAAACCTACCTCAGAGAAAATCTATAGCCAAGTCAAATTGATGACCTTAAAGAGCATGGTCATGGCATGGGGCCCAAATGAATAGAAGGTGCCACCTGGCAGTCTATGGTAAGGTTCCCCCGGTCAGACGAAGCATCAAATTAAGTCTCTGGAGAAGGATATTCTGCCTTTGTTACGTTACATAAATTAAAAAATAACAGAGTGCAAGTATATTCCGCTTTCTTTATTAATACTCAAAAAATAAAAAAATATCAAATCTGCTCTCAAACTAATTTTTTTTAAAAATATCCTGACCGCCTCACGGGGTGGTCCACTATCCATACCAGACCGCCTCCCTGTGGAGCGGTCCATTATCCTTACCATACCGGCCCCCAATGGGACGGTCCGCTTATTTTCTCTTTTTTTTTAAGTTAATATTATATGGTATATATTTAATTTATTGTAATATTTATAATATGATATATATATTTATTTGTTTTAATGTTTTATAATGTGTATATATTTATTTGTTTTAATGATTTATATGTTATTTATTTATTTGTTGACGATTATATTTTTATAATTGACAATTATTTTTATATGTTATATAATTGCTGATTATTAATTTGTTTAATGTTTTATAATATGATATATATTTATTTGTTTTAATGTTTTATATTTATTTGTTTTAATGATTTATATGTTATATATTTATTTGTTGACGATTATATTTTTATAATTGACGATTATTTTTATATGTTATATAATTGCTGATTATTTATTTGTTTTTTTTATTCTTTTAATGTTTTATAATATGGTATATATTTATTTGTTTTAATGTTTTATATTTATTTGTTAATGTTATAAATTAGTTAATGTTTTAATGTTTTTAATGTTGGTAATGTTTTAATGTTTTATATTTATTTTGTTAATGTTATAAATTGGTTTTTCCAACTAGATAAACAACAAAACTAGTTAATCTAAATGGTAAGTCTACAACATAAAATATAACAGTCCAAACATGAAATATAATAATCTAAACATAAAATACTAGAAATCTATCAAACTTAAAAAACATAAAAACCCTAACGACGAGGACGATGCCGACGACTAGAGAGATCCAACCTAGGAGGTGGATGACGGTCCCTGTGCGGCAACACACGCCTCAAGTGAACCTCATCCTCCTGCATGTCATCATGGACATCCTTCTGCGCCCATGGGTCCTACCCCGCCCATGAATGCTCCTCCTGGATCACCGGCTGTGTACGCAATGCCCATGGATCGGCCTCCCAAGTAGAATGATATGTGGCCGGAGGCGGTGTGCCAAATATAGCAGAGGCAAAGCCATCTCTAGTCTGCGCCCTACTCCCACTGGCCTCGCCGTCGTGCTGTCTGGTCTCCATGTATCGTGGTCTGTGGAGGCTCGGTACCTCATACCTGACATCATCTCCAGTAAGGTCATCCAAAGAGAAATCACAGTTGGCCTGCCAGGCAGCAGCTTCATCCTGCATGTAAACAATATTAATTTTGCTACATAGAAATAACTAGTAAATTAATTAAATAATAAAGTTTTGCTACCTCGCCGAGTTGCACTGGAACTCCATACTTGTTGTAGTACGCGTTCCACTAGTTGTTATTCAACACCCATTGGTGGACCGCCCAACCCGAGTCATCCTCTGCATAATTGAAGATAACTTAATAAGAATAGACTTTTAAATAGAAACTTAATAATGATCATGCGTATGACAGATTTTTACCTGCAGGAGGTGGCGGCATCTCATCATCGTAGATAGCGACTTGAGGTTGCTCTGGATCTCATGGTGGGGGCTTTATATCGCGCCAATTAATGTTCTCCCCAACATCGTGCAACATGCCAATGAGGCGTCCGTCCCAGCCAGAGTTCTCCACGATCGATGCACTGTGTTGGAGCATTTGACATCCTATCGCTCTCCAACCATTTCTCGCCATGCACACCAAGCTGTGTGCCACTCCTCTAATGCCGGTTAAAATCTGCACACAATGTTTTTTCATTATTATTATTAGAAGATGAATAAATAAATAGTTAATATTTTAAATATGTTAGTTTCATTTAAATATACCGAATGAGCATGGATCGGTCTGAAAGGCAAGTAAGTACTAGCTGCATCACCCATAAGTCTCTGTCGAAGGACATTACTATAGTGCCCCTCTAGATAAACCGACGGCATGCCCCATCTCTGGTACCAGACTAAATATCTCAATGCCCAAGGCCCTATCGGCATAGAGACATCAACAGCCGAAGGCGGGGGCCATAAGTGATCCTCCGGATGTCGTGCACGATGGTAATCCTCCACGAAACGCATGCTCCAGTCGACTTTGGGCTTATTGTGGTTAGACTTGCAATATAAATTAATTGAAACAGATTATTAGTAACGTGTAAGACTGAAAAAGTAATATAATAAACAAGAAATACAGTAGTGGGTACTTGTGTAGCTGGGTGGTCTGCTGCTCGTCCAGCTCTGGAAACTCTGGGACATAGGCATCCAAGTCAAACTGACGGGGCACTCGATCAGGATAGTGATACTCAACTATCTAGTAACATACGCACGGGCCCCGATAATACCAGAGGTCTCTCTGCTCTAATGTCAGCCGGCAAAGAATATTCTTATCGTAGAACGCACGGTAGGGGTACCAGGTGATGCTCGTCTCGTGAAGCATTTGGAGCTGACCCCAGACATACGAAATCCCCACGGTTCTCTCATTGCCCATGTTCTCGTATGTGTGGTGACTACCCCATATGTACTGTATGCGGGACATCTCTCGGGGTCTTGCCTCGTCCAGAACTGGGCCTGAACTGGAGGAACAAGCCGACATACCGGTAGATGTGACCACGACCACTGCTGGAGTGGAAGAAGTGGCCCGGCAATCTGCTTATTCTTCACCTAAATTTTGGACATGAGGTGCACTTTTGGTAATTATTGAACCCTAATATTTGTAATAAAAAAATTAAAATGTTTGTACAAACTTACCAGACAAGCATGACACAAGCTCCGGTATAAGTGGGCGATCACATCTCCACCTCAGTTCCACCTCGACGGCCTCTCAATGTCCCTCAGCAGAGAGAGAAACATAATCGAAACTGTGTCACCGTTGGAATCCACGAACATGACACTGCCACATAAATTCATGATAAACGCCCTCACATACCTGCAATATAAAATAGTCAACATAAATAACTACAATTATTGTTGAGTCCATAACATATTTTAATTTGCAACTGTTTGTGATTACTTCAAAACGGCCTCCTCGTCAGCGGTATCGGGAGTGATCCTATACTGGTAGAAGTAAGTGCGGAGCGACGCAAGACTAATACAATACCCAGAATACCAGAAATCGTCCTCCTCTCCTCTCTTCTTCTTTTTCTGCAACGCCTTCGAATCGTCCCCCAACAGCTCCGGTATCATCTTCGTCAGGTCTGGATGGTCCGAGACACCACCTATGGGGTCGCCATCGATCCGTAAACTCCAAAAAATGCTAACATAGGGTGACTGTCATCTCCCCAACCTGAAGGTGAAATGAATGAGTCTCCGGTCGCCATCTCTCTACTCTGAGGCATGGTGGCTAACTGATACAAGCCGAGATTCATGATGCACCGTTACATCAACGGATGAGGGACGTACGGTATCTTAGGGGTGCGATGTCTTACTGTCAACATCGTCTCGTCCTGCATTTTATAATGATTTCAATATAAGCGTCTGACTATATGTAATATTAAATAATGCTATTTAAATTACATATAAACAATCAACGTACCTCCATAGATGCATATGCGACACGGTGCTTGACATGTGGAATCCACAGAAGATGACTAAATGTGTTAAGACCATGAGCGGGATAATCTCCATCGGGAGCCTCTGCACTGGAAGCCTCTGCACCGGATGCCTCCGCACTGGGATCATGTGAACTCTCCCTTGTCTCTATAGTATCCCGTGCACGTCCCCGTCTAGGTCTGGCTATACTGCATTTGAAAATAGCAGGTTACTACATTTAAAGTCAATTTCATAGTTTCAAATTATTTTGAAATTTTTGAGTCCAATCATGTATATAATTTATAAACCCTAAATGCACCAGTATAATTTTCTATAGTTTCTAAAACCATAAACCTAAACTCTAATTTTGGAACCTAAACCCTAAATCCTAATTTATAAATCCTAAATCCTAATTTATAAACCCCTAATTTTATCAACTCTAATTTTGGATAATTTTGGACCCTAAACTCTAATTTATAAACCCTTAATTTTATCAACCATAATTTTGGACAATTTTGGACCCTAAATCCTAATTTAAAAATTCTAATTTTAAACAATTCAATCGTGTTGGGAAAATCAACAACCCGCACACGATAATTAACAATTCAATTTTTACTAATCGTTCCAATGCCAATACAAGACACAAAATATAAATCAAATAAGTTATTTAGAGAGTTACCCGGAAATAATCAGATTGTGGCCGAGATGGCCGAGAGAGAGAGAGAGGGGGGGTGGCCTAGAGGGAGAGAGGGAGAGGGTGGCCGAGAGGGGGTGGGGGGGTCGGTCTGTGGGGTGAGGGAGAGAGAGAGAGAGGAAGAGAGAGGGAGAGAGAGAGAGAGGGTGGCCGGTGGTGGGGGGGGGGGGGTCGGCCGGTGGGGGTGAGGGTGGAGAGGTGGCGGGGCGGGTAGGGTGACGGGGCTGCGCAAGAGAGATAGAGAGCAAGACAGAGAGAGCGATCGGGCGGGTCATCCAGGCGGATTTAAAAAAAAAATTAAATAAGCGGACCACCCCAGGGGGCGGTCTGGTATAGATAGTGGACTGCCCCTCAGGGGCGATCAGGGTATTTTTAATAAAAATTTTCCTTTGAGGGCAGATTTGATAATTTTTTATTTTTTGGGGTATTAATAAAAAAAGCGGAAATATATTTAAGGAATCAGTTGATAATTGGAAAAACAGAGAGTTTGCAGATTGCTTGGAACAATATGATGTGATGGAAGTTATAATATACTAGAAGTGTAACCATCACCTGTTACTGTTAGGCAGTGTAGGAGGAGAAACTTACAAGAAACATATGCATTTACTTATCACATTGAAGTGTGCAGGAGCAAGCAACAATTATATGATATATGATCCCAAGCAGCAAATAACAATGGAATAATTAAAAGTATCACAACCAAAACCACAATATCTTGTTTTGAAGGAGACGGTCACTAAAATTATTAATCATTCAACAACAACAACAATGTACCAGTTAAACCCTCAATTGTGCGACCGTGCTTCACTTTATCTCCAAATTAATTAGCCTTGATTGTCCTCTCAATCATGAAATACAAGAGAAAAATTAATATTGTAAAGTAAAATTCTAACAACAACTGCAGTGCTCGATGCACACTGCCTATATTCGACAAATCATGTCCTTATGCACCTATCGCAAAAATATACCAGGTGGCAAGTACCAGTATAATACCTCTATCCTGTAATAGACAGCAAAATCAGAAATTATCATTTGACATATATATTGTTTCAAACTTGTTTCTACTTGTGCCAAATTGCATATGAAGACCGTTCCTTAAGCAAAGCCCTGAACTACAGTCACATTCAAACATGTGTTCAGTAATATTGGAGTGATCTTGGCATCCTTTTTGTATTTATCCATATTATTATCTTAGCTAATCGTATCTGAAGAAGCTTGAATTCGGATTGGCGACAGTCATTTGACTCTGCTCCAAAAGGAACTAGCGCTGTGAATTAATAGTAAATTTCCATTTGAAATTAATTAATTAAGTATATGTTTCTCTTGAGAGAAACAACAGAGAGCACAGAAAATGCTAAAGAGAAACAACAGAGAGCACGTGGATATTTTGAAAAGCCCATGTAGCACGGCCTGTATTAGCCCATTTTGTGCCCCTCTGCGGCTCTGCCCTTAATTTTGCTAGTACTACTACTACTGCCATCATCTAAATCCTATTCTCGCACATTTTCAATAATTCAATTTTTTTTTGCCAGAATAGGAGTTCCTTGAATCTTCAAGGCTCTGACAACAGGTTGAGTAGCGTAGGTCTCGTGTGATTCGCTCCGCTGAACTTCTTCTCCTCAAACCACATCCGCTGATCATTCTCTGATAAACTAATCGGTTTTCTTTTTGATGGCTAAAAATAGAACATCTATAATTTGTGCTTCCCTTGGAGTTGGAACCTGTAGTCTTTGCATATCATCGTATCACGTTGTTGCTTGAGATATTACCCCCTTTTTCGAGATATCTGAACCAATAGTCTTTTCGTTTAGTATGTCAAATGCAATGCAAGACATAATTAACTATTGTACACCGTCCATTGGTTCATAACACAATGAAGAAACCCCCGGGGAGAAACAACGGAGGAGAAAAAAATGTAAAAACTCCGAAATTTGTATTTTAACTACTGTGCTTCAATATATGTTACAATTGGAACCCATGTTGAGCTCCTGTACAACCAAGTAGTAATTGGGAATTTTGTTAGCTATCACCCCAATGTATTGATTGCAGAAATTGGTTGTAGTTCAGTTTGAGAGGAAAACCCCCAAAAAAAAGCAAAAGAAAAGGAAAAAAGCAATCGGCGCCATGGATTTCAAATTGATTGTATTTCGTAATTTGGATGATTATATCACTTGTAATTTCTTTAGGTACTGTAGTATATTCATAACATACCATTTCAGTTAGCTTAGGCTAATGCAGACTAATCACCATAATTTTTTTTCGTTTATTTTTGAACTAGTAGGTGGATAGCCCACCTAATTTCCTTAAACAAGAAAAAGATTCAACTATTCAAGTTAGCTTAAGCTAATCCTTAACATTTTTATAAACGCTGAAAACATTAGAAAAACAGAAACAAAATCTGAGATGGTATAAATATTTTCCGTTGGTTACAATATTTTCTTAAATAAATAAATATTATTTAACATTTTCCTTTAGTGATCACTCTTTATAATAGTCACAGAAAGAAAAGAATCGACAACCATTTGAATAAAATTTAGCAGGAATTAATCTTCGAGAGAAAGCAGATTGAAATAGGCCAGCAGGTGGGGTCTTTCTCTCTTATTGCTCTGTGATAGGTACGCTGTGCAGTACCACTGTCTCAACTGTGAGACCTGGGCCGAAACCAAAAAGCACGCCCCACTCGAGCCCCTCTCCAGTGGTCGCCTTGCCTTCCTCTACCGACCGCCTCCTCATTTCATCCAAAATGAACAATACACATGCACTAGACATGTTCCCATACTCGCTTAAGATGTGCCTGGTGTCGCGCATCTTTTCCTTATTTAATTCAAGCTTAGCCTCTACCTGATCCAGGATTGCTGGGCCTCCAGGGTGTGCAATCCAGAAAATTGAGTTCCAGTCATTGATGCCTGATGAACAAAAGAGTGGAAAATTTTAGAAAAATAGATCTTATTTTCCCTCAAGCCGTTAGAGGATTAAAATTGTACAACGAGAGAAATGTAATAGATTTTAAAAATTAAATTGATGTTACTGTAATTATTAACTTTTACATACCAATAGGAGTGAATGCCTCAACGAGACTCTTCTCGATGTTCTTGGAGATGAGCCCTGGCACATCCTTGAGGAGATGAAAGGTCAGACCCACTTCGCGAAGGTGTCCGTCTATAGCTCCCTCCGAGTCGGGCAAGATTGTTTGTGAAGCTGAAACTAGGTGAAACAATGGTCGTTCAATTTTTGGCTCGGGATCGGCTCCAACTATGAGAGCAGCAGCGCCGTCCCCAAAAAGTGCCTGTCCAACCATGGAATCGAGGTGTGACTCTGTGGGTCCACGGAAGGTAACAGCAGTGAGCTCTGAGCAAATCACCAACACTCTGGCTCCACAGTTGTTCTCAGCTAGATCTTTGGCCATGCGAAGGACGGTGCCCCCTGCAAAGCAGCCTTGTTGGTACATCATGAAGCGGTTGACAGATGGACGGAGGCCAAGGAGTTTGGTGACTTGATAGTCAGCTCCTGGCATGTCCACACCACTGGTAGTGCAGAAAATCAAGTGTGTGATCTTGGATTTGGATTGGCCCCATTCCTTGATGGCTTTGACTGCTGCCTCCTTCCCGAGCTTTGGAACTTCCTTGACAACAATATCCTGACGTGCATCGAGAGATGGCGCCATATAAGCACAGATGTTTGGATTTTCGTTCAGTATCTCTTCTGTCAAGTGCATGTATCGTTTCTTTATCATGGATTTGTCGCCTGCAAGACAATAAATAATAACAGTGCATGTCTTGTTAGTAAGGAAAGAAATCTTAATTTTCATAGATGATGATCTAAATTTAAATGTTTTGTTATATAAACTAGCAAAATCACTTACACATGCGCTTGAACTTCTCCTTGAGCTCAGTCATATGTTCACTCTTTGTGATACGGAAGTAGTAATCAGGATAATCAGCCTGGTTAATGCAGTTGGCCGGTGTGGCAGTACCTATTGCCAGTATGGTAGCCGGGCCTTGTGCACGCTGTGCTTGTCTGATTTCATCAACTTTCGACATGACTAATGTTGTTAGATTGTACTAGAATTAACAGAAATGAGAGTTTAATATTTTGGTTTTGGTTTGTAGGAAGAGAGACTGAGAGTTTTGATAAATTGACAAGGCAGGGGTGGTGAGAATATATAAGAGAAAGATGGTAACTGGTAGGTTGTGTGGACGGTCAGATATCATGCCACGTGGAATTGTAAATCTGGATGGCAAAGGAGTGTATATGCTTAAGGAGTGTTACAAGTTTGAGAGACCCACCTACCTCTATCTGGGTAATGAGTATTCTTACGTGGACTTCTTTGGGTCATATGCCCAAAAATTTAGAATAATTAATATTTCTATGATGACCAAACAATTAATGATTCATTCCTTTTCAAACAAAGACGACGCTAGCTGATGATTACTTCCGTAAGAACAATAGTATGCAAAAACTTTCTTTCAAGTGTTACGTTGTGGTCAATTCTTCATATTGTGAATTATTGCACCAACAGAACAACGTAGCTAATAGTCAAATTAGGTGAATTGAAGTAGTATTAAACGCAGATATAGAGACCGGCAACCTTCTCAAGTTTATGTTTTTTTTTTTTCTTCTCTTTTTTATGTTTGGACAATTTATAATTAAAATTATTTTATGGATTTCTACTTTCTAACTTTTGTTTATAACTTTTGTCGTTTTTCCGTCTCTTAAAAATCAAAACGTATCAAATTTGTAAATAAATTATGAGTTGGACCAACATTGTAATGTATGAACTCTTTAGTGCATTGAATAATAAACTGTTAAGTTCAAAATCCCAACAGTCGACTCGAACCTTTTAGAAGAATTTTATAAAAAATGTGTTGGAGACAAAATTTTATATTTTTTTGAAATTTTTTACTACTTTTGAAGAATTTTTTAAAATCATTGTTTAAAAAATAATATTTAAAGAAAAACAGTGATTTTAAAAAATTTAAAAATAGTAAAAAAAATCAACAAATAATTTGGTCTCCAAGCATTTTAATATGTAAATTATGATGAAAGATTCAAATTAACTATTTGAACTGGTACTGGCGTTCTGTGAGGATTTTTTTTTTAAATAGAATTTATGTAAACTAAATCAACGGAACAAGCCTCTGGGTTAAGGATTTTCGAAATCTAGCCTCCACCGATCCCTAGAATCGGTGGAGCAAAAAAAACGGAACCTACACCGGTCCCTAGGACCGGTGGAGCATGTTTTGCACTGGCCACAGCGTCCTACACGGAAGGCCACACGAAATACCTCTGCACCGATCCTGTGAATCGGTGGAGCTTAAAAAATGCCTCCACCGGTCCTGTGGATCGGTGTAGGCAGGTTTAGGGTTAAAACAAGTAGCCGCACCATTCTTCCCCTCTCTTCTTCTCTTCCCGGCCTCCATTCTTCTCTCTTCTTTCTTCTTTCTTTCATTATTTCGTTTTTTTTCAAATTCAATAGAGGAGTTGCCATATGAACAGATCGCCACCACCATTGTACTCAGCATCATCTTCTGATTATTATTGTGAGTTTTTTTTTACTCATATGTTTATATTTAGTGTTGTAAAATTGAAAAATATTTGGAGTTAATTTGGTGTTTGAATTTTGTTCAGCAAAATGTCACTGCTATTGATCAATGTGTATTATGGTGGTAACCTCCAAAACACTTCAACAGGTGTTGGTTATGACATAGGGGCTGCATTTACCTTTACCGTATCTGATTCTACCAGTTTTGCTATTGTAAGACGGCAAATATACGTTGGACTTGAATTGCTTCCAAGTCGAGTCAAATTGACAATCAGGGTACGTATGAACACAGCACAACCCGGATCGTACCATTTCTCACTATTTCGGATAGAAAATGAGGAAACTTGGGATGTCATTAAACAAACTGCAGCTCAAGTGGCTGGATTTAAGGTTATAGAATTGGTAGCTGAGGCACACCAGGGTAGAAACCAAATCAGTTATGATCTGTGTCCAGATAGTTTGCCTGGAGGTAGTAACACACCGTCGGTTCAGACCGGCTTTCATCCTGACTCGGGCAGTGTACCTGTACCCACCTACACACCTCCGGTTTAGGCTGGTGATAACCCTTGTGAGAAATCAGATCAAGACAATGAATCTGATACAAGTTCTTTTGATGATGACGATTCGGCTAAAGCATGGGACGCAGATATGGACGAATATGAGGCTGAAATGAACGCCCGAGAAATATTGAAGGATTGGCACGAGTCGATCCCATTCCTCAATCGAGGACTTAAGCATCCATATTCATCATTCAACGATGAATTGCCAATGCCATACAAGGATCGTGCATTTTTTGCGAACCCCCCCAGGTTAGATGAAAAATTTGCTGAAGGTCAAATGTTTGAATCCAAAGCCAAACTAAAATCAGAACTTGCTGATTTTCACCTACCCCGAAACACAGAGTTGGAAGTGCTAAACAGCAGCAAAACTAAGTATAGAGTTAAATGTAAATCTTCTAAATGCCAATGGAAATTGTATGCAATTGTAGTACCAACAGGTGCATGGACAATTTCCACCAACCCGTTTATCCACACATGTTTTGGAAGTGCTGAAAGGTTGGATAGTCATCAAATGACTGCCAGAGTAATTGCTGATATTATTAAACCTGGCTTTGAAAGATGATCTGGAGTTAAGCATTAAAGCGGTCAAGCATATGGTTAAAGTTAAATTTGGGTCAGTAGTGCCCTCGTATAACAAGTTGTGGAGAGGTAGGGAACTTGCAATTGCCGACTTGTTTGGGAGCTGGGAGAAGTCTTACGAGATGCTGCCATCGTTGTTGGGTGCCATCAAAGCATATAATCCAGGTACACAGTACCTAATAGAACATGGACCATCAGACCAGTTTAATATCAATATTTTCAACCGGGTTGCATGGGCATATGGGCCATGCATTGAAGCATGGCCTCATCTTCGACCCGTTATCAGTGTTGATGCCGGGTTCTTATCCGGAAGATACAAGGGTAAACTTTTTATGGCTTGTGTTTACGATGCAGAGCAACAACTCTTGCCACTTGCATTTGCAATTTGTGAAAAAGAGTCTATAGAAAATTGGGGTTGGTTTATGAATTGGTTGCGTATCAATGTTGTTGGGCCAGGAAGAATCTGCGTTATCTCGGACCAGCACCTTGGTATACGAGGGGTGTTTGAGGCTCCTAATCTGGGATGGTGTGAGGAAAACGGTGAAGCTGTCCACCGACTGTGTTCACAGCATATTTGTGAAAATATTTGGAAAAAATACCCTCAAAAGTGGATCAAAACTGTATTCAAAAAATATGTTGAGAAGAAAAAAATCTGGAGATTTGAAGAGGGATGGAAAAAATTAGGCAAAGAGATGCAGACGTATATGACTACATTATGAAATTTGGTAAACGGCTCCGCAACTCTGATGCAGAGCCTTTAGCTCTGCATAAGTGGGCACAAGTGCATGATGAATTCCTCAATCGATGGGGTATAATGACAAGTAATGGCTCTGAGGTACTAAACAGTGTATTTAGGATTGCCAGGCAACTACCTGTGTGTGCAATTGTTGAAAGACCTTTTATAAGTGCGTCGACTGATTTGTAAATAGGCGGAAGGCCGCGATTGGATGGGAGGCATCGGGATTGGATTTTTCAATGAACATTACACTGCTTTTACATCGTCGTAATGAGAAAGCAAGGAAACATGATGTAAGACCGATGTATTATGGCCATAACAGCTATGAGGTTATTGATAAAAATGAAATTCTCGAGACAGTAAGTCAATAATTCGATAAATCTAATTATTTACTTTCACGTAATACATTTGATGTAAATATGATTTTTTAATTCAAGGGTGTTCGGGGCGAAGTGAAGTACGATGTTACCTTCCCTGCAGAAGGAATGCCTATATGTGTGTGTCGGAGACCTCAATTAACAGGAATCCCATGTAACCATGTTCTGGCAGTTTGTTTCTTTAGGAGGCTAAATCCTAACGGCTATGTTAACCCATATTACAGCTTACAAAATTATATAAATACTTGGTCTGGTCGTTTCTATGGATTTGGAAATAAAAGGAACTGGCCATTAGTTGATGGCCCCGTTATAAGACCAGATCCGGATAAGGAAAAAATAAATAAGGGTAGGAGAAAACACAAGCAAAGAATTATGACTATGGACAAAATGGAGGCCCCTGCCAGGAGGCGGAATGCTCGACAACACAATCAAGAGTCGACTACAGCAAGACATTCGGGTATAACAATTTAAAAATTCAAAATACAATTCCGTTTATTTCCAATTAAATTTGAACTAAGTTGTACTCATTTTGTAACAGGTGCATCGACTCGATAAACTCGTAGGATTTAGGGATTTCTAAATTTACAAATTATGTTGAACTAAGTTGTACTCATTTTATTTGAACTAAGTTCTATTTATGTTGTATTCTAAGATTTTATGTTGTATTCTAAGAATTTATGTTGTATTCTAGGAATTTATGTTATATTCTAAGAATTTATGTTGTATTCTAAGAATTTTTATTGTATTCTAAGAATTTATGTTGTAATTTTTATTGTATTCTAAGAATTTAATCAAGAAATTATGCTTCGGTGGTACATACATGAATTTCAAATATGATTCAAATAAGCATAATTTAAACAACACATTTAGCCATGCTACAAAAATTCAAATTAACATAATAACATACATATAATAAAGCTACAATAGTCCATTTAACATTATAGATAACATACATATAAAATTCAAATTAAAGCTACAATAGTCCATTTAACATTACAGATAACATACATATAATAATGGATCCAATCTAATTAATCTTCAGGTACCTCTGCAAAAAAAAAAATTAAAAGGTATCATGCATTAATCAATAAATAATGGATCCAATCAAAAATTTAAAAGGTATCATGCTTAACAGAGGCACTTCCTCAGTCGAAACATGTTAACGCCTTCGTCGGCGCTGTCGAGTAGGTCCAAGGGCGTCAGTCCCGGGAGTGTACGGCTGAGTAGGCTGCCTTGTACGGACTCCAAGAGGTGGATCTGAAGTGGATGGAGCATAATCTGCTGTAAGATTTCCCGGATCTCCAGTGGATGGTCCCATCATACTAAAGTCTCCCGCTAGTTCATTGAGCATGAACTGAGATATAGATCCATGCTCTGTGCCGCTCATGAAGTTGTCCCACGTCGGGGGAGGCTCTGAAGTTGTAGGACGACGATAATGCTGATCAGGTAAATCATCATCCAAATTGATCATGTCCAAATTGATCATGTCCAAGTCCATAGGGATCCCAGCACTGTCGAGTATGCCTCGGAAGATGTGAATCTGATCAATATCCTCCATAATGTCACGAGCATTCTCGAGCATCATCTTGCCATATGCCATTTGTCCCGGGGTCTTCACCATGTTTATTGCCTGCATAGTGAATTGCAACTGACGAGAAATCTGCATAATACATTTCGAACTGTGACATATTGCACATTAATATTGAAAAATCTAGTTTGATTGAAAAAAAAATAATGTACGAACCACACGAGAATGCCTATGACCATGAGGAACGTATGCCAGTGTTGCAACATCTCCTGTCCGCGGGGGAGCCTGACGTCGTAGAGCTTCCGGATTATTATCTGATAGATACACTGATCTCATACCACGTGCGTTGAACCAATGCATGTACATATGATGCCTACTCTTGTCATATGGTCTCCGCTCTCCAACTAATACTGCAGGCTTCTCGATGTACTCACTAAGAGTAATCGCCCAACAACCATCCCTTGTTGAATTGCCATCGTGATACCACGTCTTTCGTAAATAACTGATCTCATCCCATGGTAGAGGAGGAGGAGGCGGGACCTCTTGATACTTACCAAACTGGCGCATGACCCTATCCGCATGCTGAAACTCCACCATCCAAAAATGGATCACGTAACCGCATCTCATCCAATACCTCTTTTGTCGTCGGACATGTCGAGGTAACTGATCATAGTAATCAACGTATGGTCGCCAGTTAACTGTCTCATCAGCTAGTCTATCGAAGTTATCTCTATACGTGGCTGTACCACCTGTAAAAAAAAATATAAATTTTAAAAAACAATTATAAATCTATCGAAGTTATCTCGAATTATAAATCTTTTTACCTAAGTGAGGGTTCTCTGGCCACAAATGAAAAGTGGTCCACTTCACACCGAAAGCATTCCTCGTATCCTCATCGGCACCACCGAAGGGAGGTGGCTCTAATCGGGGTATAGGCCGACCAACAGCAAATCGAGTCCATGACCAAATCTGTAACAACAACATCGGACCCGCTATCGTGTCTGCCCCCGCGTGGCAAGCACGTGACAACTCTCGATAGAGATGTGCAAGTACAGCACCTCCCCAATTGTATTCTCGTGGAGTCTCTAGATCATTGATGAATTGCAAGTACATCGCAGGGACTCCATCCGCACTTGAATCTGGAAACATAACCGACCCGGATAAATCCATACAAAAACCTCGAGTGTACCGTGCAACTATCTCATCGTTGTGCCAATCTTCTAACTCAAAACTAAATTGCGCCCGCAACCATTTTAGTCTAAGCGCATAAGCAGAGACGGACAATCGTTCTTTCGATATGTTAGGATTATAAATCCTATATTTATATGGCATTGTCTGATGGAGGTGATTGTAAAAAATAGCCGGATCAGCCCCTAGATCAAACTCTAAGTATGGGTCCCAATCAGTATCGCTGGTGCCAGTAATCGCGTCACCTGCAAATTAAAAGAATTATACAATTAACAATTTATTTTTTATAAATAGGTAATTAAATTAACCGATAAACAACTTCTGATTATTAATTACCCTTAATCGATAAGCCCCATAGACATGCAACATCTTCCAACGTCACTGTCATCTCACCGACAGGTAAATGAAATGTATTGGTCTCCGGCCTCCACCTCTCAACCAGAGCAGTAATCAAATACGGATCAATCTTGCAATCATTAAGGCGAGCAATTTGATACAACCCTAACCTCTTCAGAGCACCGTCCATCCGACTATTGTAAGCAATACTAGTCTGATGTGAATTTACCTGCAATGAAGAGGTAGGCTGCCAAAAAGAATTAAAACATTATAAACCCTTCAAATACTTCAAGAAATATTTATTTGCAACAAATAATTAATAAATATAATCAAAATTACCATATCACGAACTTTCCATGCCCTGTGGTTCTGTGGTGCTAATTTCAACAACTCTGGATAATCCGGATTATCCATTGACTCTGTTAGAAAATTTGATAAACAAATATTTTTGCAACTGATGAGAGTCATCACACATAAATATATAAACAAATATTTTTTCAAGCATATGGCTACAATAATGAAAATTGAACTATATGTAAACAACATATCATCTAATTTTGATTTTAAAAATAAATTTATACTACATATTACACAAATTTATACTACATATTACTAATTTTACACATTTATAATTTTATCTAATTTTAAACTTCATGAGAGTCATCACACATTTATTTAATTTTACAAAAATTATAATACATATTACTAAAAAGTTACATTAAACTACATGAACACTTAATTACACAAAAATTATACTACATATATACTAAATTACACTAAATTAACATCAAATAAATTCTAAATTAACACTACATCACTACATTACACTAAATTAACATCAAATGAACTCTAAATTACACTACATTACCACTAAATTACTAAATATACTCCAAATCAACACTAAATTACACCAAATACTAATTTAACACTACATTTCACAAAAACAATCTAAATATACTAAACAAACTAAATTAAATTAGTTATTCATTTTAATTCGGCTAAAATAAAAAATTATAAAAAGAGAGTACCTCGTCAAAATCATAGATCCGAAGAGTTTCTAACTCTCTTAGACGATCCAGAAATTTTAAAACAATTGGATGGAGAAATGATTGAGTAAATTGAGAGGATAAAAGAAAAAGAAAAAAAAAATAGTTCGGAGAGGAAACGAGGAAGGAGAAGAATGGGAGAGACAGAGATGAGCTCTCGGGCTGCAAAATTGGAGATCAAGCCTCCACCGGTTGATAGGGTTAATTTATATATATGTTCGGTCTGGTTTTCATCACATAATAGCACCATGTATCATGTATTTTTAGTATAATATATGATTAAATACCTCTAGAATCAAGTTATTGCATTTGCTTGTGTGTAATTCGTAGGAAAACAAGAAACAGAAGGAAAGTGCGAACGCACAGCACCAGAGTGCGGCCGCACTCAACACTTAGAAGAAAAACCAAGCTCCAGAGAAGTGACCGAGCGGAATGCGGACGCACTAAATACTGGTGCAGACGCATTTCTTACTTAGCCAAAAAATCCAGCAGCAAAGAAGCAAAATGCGGACGCACCTGGGCCGTACCTGACCCGCATTCTGGAGGAAAAGAACAGACTGAGCGTAATGCGGGCGCACAGAGAAGTTGTACGGACGCACTCAGCACTTGGAGAACAAAGCAGAACAGAAACCAAACTTTGTGCGACCTCAGTGCAGACGCACTTGGGCCGCATTCAGCCTAAAAACTGCTATTTCGGAGGATTTTCTATTTTCGGCACTTCAGACCACGACCCAAAGGTGGGAAATAGAAGGTGGAAACGTGGGGAACACGTTGGGACAGATTTAGAATGATTCCCCACGTCCATATGCTCCAGATCCATTATAAAAGGAAGGGAATTCTTCTCCATAGGATCACCATTCTAAGAGAGAAATTCACTGAGATAGAGCATCAACCACAGGAGCAATCAAGAAGGAAGAAGGCGAATTCTCACAGCAAACGCAAGGAAGACTAAGGTTTTTGATTAGAGAAGGGTGTATTCTATTTCTCTAGTTAGTTTCTCTCTGTCTTTACTTATTTTGTACTTGAATTCATGATAAATACTTGCTTCTCCATGAGAGGCTAGTTTCTCTCTAGGGGTTTAGGTCATGTAGCATGAACTTGTTTAATTCTATTTTACTCGGATTTTAGTTTTTATGATGATTGTTTGATTTGATGTTAATTTCTGTGATTTATTATTTGTGATGTTCCATGATTTGTACTTGAATTGTAGTTGTCCCGCTTTGATCTTTTAGACCCAAAGTAGATTAGGATCATATAGGATAGTACAAATTGTTGTGCTTGAATTGTAGTTATCCCGCTTAAGTCTTTTTGATTAAAAGTATATTAGGATCATATAGGATAGTACAAATTGTGATTGCAAATACCTTAGGATTTGGATTAGAAGCGACCGTACTTTGATATCCAACCCGGAACTACAGAAATTAAGGTTAGGGTTTGGTGAATGACTTAATCGTGAAGTCAAAACCTAATTAGGACACCTTAGAACAAATATCGATATATACTTTGGAGCATGTGACTTAAATATCCCTCTAGGTTAGTGACAGCCCTAGAATTCGAGGAACATTAATCCATCCACCCAAAGTATTTGTATTAATATTTGTTCCAAAGGCTAACATAGGTTAGAAACCTCGTCATAATCAAACATGAATTTAAACAAACCGAGTAGATAGAATTAGCAAGGGATTGTGGACCGAATACCCCTAGACTTCTCAAACTTGATTTTCACCCGACTTTTATTGCTTTTTACGAACTTTTAATTTACTTTAATTTTCCTTCAAAAACAAAATTACACAAAACCCCCCTTTTTTACTTTTATTGTTTTGTTTTAGAAGTAGTTTTCTTTATTGAAAATTAGTATTTCCCTATCTCCCTGCGGATCGACACCTAAATACTACAATCGATAGGTTGTGCGCTTGCAACTAACCTATTCATTGGGTACGAAGGTTTATAAATATTAAAGGCAAAAAGAGTATAAAAACACTATACCTAAAATACTTAACAAGCTTTTTGGCGCCGTTGCCGGGGAGAATAGGACAGATACTAGTTTTTATTTTAGGAAAGTACTTTTAATTCTTAGTTTCCTTATTTACTTTTCAGAAAATTAAAAAATCCAAAAATAGTTTTTTTTTTTTTTACAATTTCTGAAATTTACTTTCCTTATTTAGAAAAATCCAAAAATATTTACTTTCCTTATTTAATTTTCTGCACTTTACTATTTTCTATTTCTATTCTCTCTATCTCATCTCTTTTATTCTCTTCTAGAGTTTGAGCGCTGGCACCAGTCACACGAAGTCAAACCGCGAAGATAAAAGCCGGCGAATCCTCTCTCTCTCAACCAATGGCAGGTCTAGATCCCAAACTAGGCATGCCTCGCACCTTTGAGGTGGAAGTGGAAGACTATCCGGAAGGCCTTCTTAATCAAGACCTCCACGATAACAATCCACCTCCTCCTCCTCCGAACAACAACCAACCGCCACCGCTTCCACACAACAATGAGCCACCTCATATTTTCAATAATAATCCTCTCTTCAGTGTCAATCCAAACCACAACGAAAATGGCCGAAATCGCCAACAAGGCCACCGCTTCGGTTTCATCCCACAAGGCCAAGATCCGCGCGAAATCAAGCCCTCTCTCATCCACTTGCTTGGCCAAAGTCAGTTTGGGGGAGCCCTAAACGAAGATCCACACGCCCACTTGGCAGTTTTTGAAGAATCTTGCGGAACTTTCGCTAGAGAAGGAGAAGAGCTAGACAACCTCAAGCTCAAATGCTTCCACCTATCCCTCCGTGATAATGCAAGATCGTGGCTAAGGACCGTGAATCGGGACCACATAAGGACGTGGGACGACATGGAGAAGTTATTCTTAGGAAAATACTTCCCTCCATCCAAAACCCAACACTTCCGAACAAAGATCACGACGTTCAAACAAGCTGAGGGAGAGTCTTTGACCGAGGCATGGGATAGATGGGCCGAGCTCCAGCGCTTGTGCCCTAACCATGGCCTTGACATGTGGTTGCTTTTTCAATTCTTCTTTGCAGGTTGCACAATAGCCACCAAGACTCACTTGAATTCAGTCGCAGGAGGTAATATGTCAAAGATGGATCCTGAGCAAGCCATGCTAATGATTGAGGACATGGCGATCAACCAAAGGGAATGGACGGCCGAAAGAGGTGGACGAACCCAAACCACACCGGAAATCTTGAAAACCGATGAAGTCACCACCTTGAGAGCCCAAATGGAAGCCTTGCAACATCAAATGACGCAAATGCAAAACGTCAAATCCGTGGCAAACAAGGCTTCATGCGGCATTTGTGGAGAGTCGACTCATATCACCGCCGATTGCAAAATCCTTTTAGAAGGAGAAGAAGTCGAGCAAGTCAATGCAATGTTCTACAATCAAGGTGATAAGAGGAACGATCCGATCTACAATAAGGTTAGGCCAAATGATAATTTCAATTCGAATACATACAACCCTAACACAAGGTGGAACCATCCGAATTTCAAGTGGAGGACTGAAAATGAAAACTCAAACTCAAACCAATACCAAGGTAATTCCAATCAATACCAAAATCGGTCAAATCAAAACTCGTACCAAGGACCCTCTCAAAACAACAAATTAGAAAAATTGATAGAGGGCCTTGTCATTTCTCAAAACGAGTTCATGAACCAACAAAGAAGCACCAATACCGATATTTCGGATTCCTTGAGGAATATGAATAATAGATTCAAGTTTTTAGAGACCAAAACAAAGATGCTAGAAACACAAATTGCACAACAAGCATCTTCATCCTCCCGTCAACAAGGAACACTTCTGGGCAAACCCGACATCAATCCGAGAGAGCATGCGAATGCCGTGACCCTGAGGAGCGGCAAGGAGTACGAAGGACCTACCATGCCCAATGAAGAGGAGCAGCAACCTCCCAAGGAAACACACGACGTTGCAACTCCTCTTGATGCGACTGCAGCACCCACAAATACGGATGCACCGACATCGGAAAAGCATCAAACAACGGATAATTCTAGCTCCACAAAGGTAAAAAATGCTGAAACTCCTAAGTACATTCCCCCACATAGGTTTGTACCCTTTCCTCAAAGGTTAGTAAAGCATAAATTAGACCAACAATTTGCCAAATTTGTAGATCACCTCAAGAGATTGAATATCACAATCCCTTTTACCGAAGCAATTACCCAAATGCCCACTTATGCAAAGTTTTTGAAAGAAATTTTGTCCAACAAAAGAACACTTGAGGAAGTGGGTACGGTGTCCCTAAATGAGGAGTGTAGCGCCCTCTTCTTAAACAAGCTAACTCCAAAACTTAAGGACCCGGGAAGCTTTGTCATCCCATGTAAGATAGGTGAAACCAAATTTGATAGGTGTCTATGTGATTTAGGAGCAAGTGTTAGTCTCATGCCAAAATCGGTGTATCAAAGGTTGAGCCTAGGGGAATTGAAATCAACAAGAATGTCCTTACAATTGGCCGATAAAACGGTAAAGTTTCCCGAAGGAATTGTAGAGGATGTAATTGTCAAAATAGGTGAATATTTTGTACCTATTGATTTCGTGGTTGTGGAAATGGAAGAGGACACTCATACCCCTATCTTGTTAGGGCGTGACTTCCTCATAACAGCAGGTGCAAACATCGATGTCAAGGAAGGAAAAATTTCCTTTGACATTGGTGGAGAAAAGGTAGATTTTCACATGTTCAAGTCCATTAAATTTCCGTCTAATGATAATGACTCAATATGCAGGGTAGATGTTTTAGACTCTATTATTGATGATCATTTAGATAGGATGATGAAAGGAAAACAACTGGACCAAATTCTGGAAGAAACCGACCTCGAAAACAGCCAAATCTGCGAAAACAACCCTCAGTGCGTCCGCACAGAACCTGAGTGCGTCCGCACTTTCACAGAAAAGGAGCCAGATGCGCTTGACCGAGAGCACTGCGACCGCACCAACACTCAATGCGTCCGCACTTTGCCCACTCAAACATTAGTGCGCCCGCACTCAGCCCGCACTGGCACCGCAGAATGGCAAATTTTTCCTCACCGAGCGCAGTGCGCCCGCACTGACTATGAGTGCGTCCGCACGCAGGCTGAAATAGCTCAAATCGAAGCCAATTCAACCAATTCCGCACCACCGAAAGTCGAACTCAAGCCATTGCCACCTACTCTCCGATACGAGTACCTGGGGACAGATGAGACATATCCGGTGATAGTCAATTCCGAGCTCAACAAAGATCAAACCGAAAAGCTCATTCATGAACTAAGATGGATGAGGACATGGATGATCCCGAGGAGGATGATCAAGAGGAAGAGAATGAGGACATGGATGAGGACGATGACAATGCCCCGTGAGGCCGCTTTGCCTCGTACTACCACCGACTTCCGCCAATAAGTTAAGTCCATATTTCTTCTTATTTACTTTTGTTTATTTTCAGCATTGAGGACAATGCTTGATTTAAGCTCGGGGGATGGCAAGAAATTGTATCTTGCATATGCATTTAGGATCATGTTTAATTTCAGCAATTTTAAATTTTTCGTAGGTTGTGATAAATTTGGGTGATTGACAAAGATTAGGGGTGTTCATGCACAAATTTTTTCGAATTTTAGGTAAATCCTTGGAATAATTTGAAATGACACATAATTTGGCGAAAAACTTTGTGGAAATAAAGGTGTATGAAATTAGGACATTTGGAATTTAAATTGATTAGAGAAGCTATTTAGATTTGGGAATTTTAAGTTTGGAAAAATTAGGATATCCATAAGTAGGAAGGAATACTTAGGGATGTGTGTATTCATGATATGTGCATATATGTTGAGAAATTTGGTTAAAAATTGAAAATTTTAGGAAAATAAAAGGTGACTCCAATGACCTATGTTACGGCTTCATGACGTACTTATGGTTATGAGTCCTTAGTACTCTTGCTCCGCTAGTCTCCCGATAAAATTGACATTCGTGTTAATGGAAGGGTTAGACTAAGAGCATGCAAAGCACCCTTGAATTAGAATGGTTAGGTACAGTTAACTACTTATAACTAACCGGTGCTTAAATGAGAATATGGAAAATAGTGCTAAATTATGAAAGAAAAATCAAAGTGAGAAAAAAATCAAAAGCAACACCAAAATGAGAATATGCATGTATCAACACACGTAGTCCGCAAAATTTCTAACCTAAGTTTGATTCAAGCTTGGGGGAATTTGAAAATTCCACGTTTAAGATGGCATTTCTTTTTAATCAATTTGGGTAGACGAAGTTTGTAATTTCTAGACCTTTAAGGAAATAAAAGTTAGAGTAAGCAAATTGTGAGTTGAGTCATAATTATCCGAGGGTTAAACTTGAAAATTGGGAAATTTGCATGAGGATTTTTTAATTTTGGCAAGATCATACAAATTTTTCACTTGAGAAATATACTTGGTATAAGGTGTATCAAAGAGATCGAATATTAGTCAAGTTAGGTTTTGCTTGGGGACAAGCAAAGTTCAAGCTTGGGGGAATTTGATAGGGTTAATTTATATAAATGTTCGGTCTGGTTTCATCACATAATAGCACCATGTATCATGTATTTTTAGTATAATATAGGATTAAATACCCCTAGAATCAAGTTACTGCATTTGCTTGTGTGTAATTCGCAGGAAAACAAGAAACAGAAGGAAAGTGCGGACGCACAGCACCAGAGTGCGGCCGCACTCAACACTTAGAAGAAAAACCAAGCTCCAGAGAAGTGACCGAGCGGAATGCGGACGCACTAAATACTGGTGCGGACGCATTTCTTACTTAGCCAAAAAATCCAGCAGCAAAGAAGCAAAATGCAGACGCACCTGGGCCGCACCTGACCCGCATTCTGGAGGAAAAGAACAGACTGAGCGTAATGCGGGCGCACAGAGAAGTTGTGCGGACGCACTCAGCACTTGGAGAACAAAGCAGAACAGAAACCAAACTTTGTGCGGCCTCAGTGCGGACGCACTTGGGCCGCATTCAGCCTAAAAACTGCTATTTCGGAGGATTTTCTATTTTCGGCACTTCAGACCACGACCCAAAGGTGGGAAATAGAAGGTGGAAACGTGGGGAACACGTTGGGACAGATTTAGAATGATTCCCCACGTCCATATGCTCCAGATCCATTATAAAAGGAAGGGAATTTCTTCTCCATAAGGATCACCATTCTAAGAGAGAAATTCTCGAGATAGAGCATCAACCACAGGAGCAATCAAGAAGGAAGAAGGCGAATTCTCACAGCAAATGCAAGGAAGACTAAGGTTTTTTATTAGAGAAGGGTGTATTCTATTTCTCTAGTTAGTTTCTCTCGGTCTTTACTTATTTTGTACTTGAATTCATGATGAATACTTGCTTCTCCATGAGAGGCTAGTTTCTCTCTAGGGGTTTAGGTCGTGTAGCATGAACTTGTTTAATTCTATTTTACTCAGATTTTAGTTTTTATGATGATTGTTTGATTTGATGTTAATTTCTGTGATTTATTATTTGTGATGTTCCATGATTTGTACTTGAATTGTAGTTGTCCCGCTTTGATCTTTTAGACCCAAAGTAGATTAGGATCATATAGGATAGTATAAATTGTTGTGCTTGAATTGTAGTTATCCATCTTAAGTCTTTTTGATTAAAAGTAGATTAGGATCATATAGGATAGTACAAATTGTGATTGCAAATACCTTAGGATTTGGATTAGAAGCGACCGTACTTTGATATCCAACCCGGAACTACAGAAATTAAGGTTAGGGTTTGGTGAAGGACTTAATCGTGAAGTCAAAACCTAATTAGGACACCTTAGAACAAATATCGATATATACTTTGGAGCATGTGACTTAAATATCCCTCTAGGTTAGTGACAGCCCTAGAATTCGAGGAACATTAATCCATCCACCCAAAGTATTTGTATTAATATTTATTCCAAAGGCTAACATAGGTTAGAAACCTCGTCATAATCAAACATGAATTTAAACAAACCGAGTAGATAGAATTAGCAAGGGATTGTGGACCGAATACCCCTAGACTTCTCAAACTTGATTTTCACCCGACTTTTATTGCTTTTTACGAACTTTTAATTTACTTTAATTTTTCTTCAAAAACGAAATTACACAAAACCCCCATTTTTTACTTTTATTGTTTTGTTTTAGAAGTAGTTTTCTTTATTGAAAATTAGTATTTCCCTATCTCCCTGCGGATCGACACCTAAATACTACAATCGATAGGTTGTGCGCTTGCAACTAACCTATTCATTGGGTACGAAGGTTTATAAATATTAAAGGCAAAAAGAGTATAAAAACACTATACCTAAAATACTCAACACCGGTCCTAGGGATCGGTGGAGCTAAAGATGAGGGATTTTCTGTGGCAAGGATTTCGTCTGGTGCAAAACAGGCTCCACCGATCCCCAGGATCGGTGTAGGTTGGGTTTTTTTTGCTACACCGGTCCCTAGGATCGGTGGAGGCTAGATTTCGAAAATTCCAACGCCAGAGGCTTGTTCCGTTGAGTTTACAGTAATTCTATTTAAAAAAAAAAACCTTCTGTGAGAGTAGGTGTGTAATTGGGAAGAGTATGATAAATTTGAACTGACAAAGTTTTGTATTATCCGAATTGAATTATTCAAATAATAAATGTTTTAAAATATTATAATATATGAGTGGCATGTGTATGGTTTACTAAAGGTCCACAGTACCAATCCTATGCGATGTTTCCTTCTTGCTTCCTACTAATTCCTTGAAAGGAATCAGTTAAAATTTACTACGCTCTAGTCAATTACTTAGTGCTAACAAATCAGACAGCATCAGAAGTCATTCTTGGTGGGTGACTTTGAACCGCCAAACACATATGGTAATACAAGCTCCAACCATTCTTGTTATTATAATATTCTAATGAAAAAACAATGAAATGCATCCGTGCATACTCGTGATTGGGATGAATTGACATAGGAGGAGAGGTGGCATTAAAGACCGAACATACTATCATAAAGGTGATTTATCTTTCTCAAGATAAGAAATTGCACATTTTTAATTTGTATTTCATTTTCAAGAGTCTCAACTGTTTTGAACACCTCTTCTGTGTTTTTCCAATAGGAGTTACAAATCTCTGTAACTGGACCATTGATCATAATTAATCCAATATGGGCATCGACCCATGTTTTTTCTCAAAAACAAATTGACCATTTTACAGGAATCATTCAAATAATCATCGGTTTTGTTTGTTAGTATTTGATAAGAAATTAATATATTTAATAGTGGAAGAGAAACACTCTATAACAAAAAATTATCTTATATTATTAATATTAATTATTTTACTCTCTTACTCTCTTACAACATTTCAATTTGTAAGTTACATAGTGCCATTTAGATATTCTAGAACATAAATATCATTAAACATGACACAAATATCAAGTACTAAATTGCACAACCCAACATTACTCTAGAAACCCTAAACATTTAATCTATCTAAAAACCCAAATACATTCATCCTAACTATTTGACTAATTGACCAATTAATAAATTTACTATTTCCAACATTATTACGGTACCAAACGAAGTAGATAGCAGAGAAAACAAAAAAAATGTTTTGGCAAAATATTTGTTATTCATATATCTAATATAATTCCTTTTATGCAAAATAACTACTATGAAATACATTATCGTAAACAGTTATACTCCTATATCTAGATTGCATGGATGCAACTATGTAATTTATAATATCTTCCAATATATTGGAGTTTGTTAAATATGCTAATTGCCCTTTTAACTTGTCTTCCATCTAGGTCGAGCAAAAAAAACTCGTGGC
>JAJGRW010001164.1:139451-218913 GCA_025461045.1 Carex parvula | reverse complement strand
CCTGGATATCAGCATATGCTTTCATGAGTGCAACTTTGAAGCCATAGTCATGATGCTCCATCATTCCACTGCATTGGAATCACTGGAACTTCAGCATAAGGTGCATAACATTTTAATTGGTTTCGTTAAATATGCAATCATATGCTGGATGAAATTTCTTTGATGGAATGTTCCTTTTTTGTAAGATTCGCTAATCATATGCATGGATTAATATGCAAAATATGAGTCTAGACAACATCTTGAGGTGTTATATGCAACCCATTTTCTTTTTCTTCTTTTTTTGAAATTTTTTTGTTTCTGTTTTTGTAGCAACTGAGATTTAAATGGGGCAAGTGGTAGATTACCTTGTTTTATGATATTCACCTAGGCCATATCTCGTTGGTTGATCTTAATAATGTACTTCCATATCAAGTTTATGCTTTTATTTCCATTGTTGTTTTCTGGTTCTTTTTTGTTTTTGTTTTTTTTTTTTTTTTGTAATAAAGTTTAGAAATGGGACATTTTATCAGCAGTCAATTGGTAATTTCTATACCAGTCTCCCACTTGAATTGCAAATGACTACATCTTTCCCAAGTAAAATCCTTCAGGGATTGTGGCTATTGGGAACTCAGATTTGTAGATGTCATGATGAAATGAGACTTTTCCATATTTTTCAGAAAATGTAGGTTTCAATTGCTTTTTTTGTGCATGTACATGTAGATCAATCTGTTACGCATAGTAATATTGGGTGAGATTTATTAGTTGTTTCCAGTATTGACTTACTGGACATGAATGGTTGAACTATTGGATAAACAGGCTATGTGGTTACTGAGGATGTCCTTTTTTCTGGGGATGTAATATATTAGTTTTTGTGATGTAGAGGAGACTGATTTGCTGTTTGCATCTTCTTTTTATATATATTTCCCATTATATTGCCACTAATCATATATTTGTTGAGTAGAACTAGGGTGCTCCTAAGCTCACCAAGCCCTTCCGTGAGCGCGACTCTAAAACCTATCAAATTGACTTCAAACGACATTTCCAAACCGTTAGATGTTCAATCTATACTAAAATGTGCTTGGAGACCAAATTTTACATTTTTTGGAATTTTTTACTATTATTAAGATGGTTTGAAAATCGCTGTTTTCCAATGGTGCAGAATTTTAAATAAAAACAGCGATTTTCAAACCATCTTAATAAATAGTAAAAAAATTCCAAAAAAATGTAAAATTTGGTCTCCAAGCACATTTAATATAGATTGAACATCTAACGGTTTGGAAATGTCGGTTTGAAGTCAATTCGATAGGTTTTAGAGTCGCGCTCACGAAGGGCTTGGTGAGCTTAGGAGCACCCTAGTTCTACTCATATTTGTTTGTATTCTTTGCTTAGACTTCGGACATGTTGGGAGTAAAAAGGGCGAAAAGAATTGCTTGGAGATCAATGCTGCCATGTAATAGTGACGGTAGTAATCGATATGTTTGTTTAAAAAATCTTCACTTAGGAGAGAATAGAGAAGAATTCAATAAGTTGCTAAACAAAAAATGTACTCCTATGAGGCAGCGGGTAAGATAGCTAGAGATGCAAATCATGTTGTCAAAAGCAATACTAGAACTGTTTTCATACGGATTCAGTTTATTGTAAATTGATTTTAGTTCAAGCTTGCATGCAGATGCAAGTTAATATCTAATATGTTCCTTTTAGCTCATTATTCCATTGGTTTTGTTCATTTTAGTTTCACTTTTCCATTATGGTCGTTATTTGCTTTTCTACTTGAATTTCTGCAAATAAAAATTGATTTCGTTAAAATTTCAATTTTGACTGTTTGAAAGAGGTCGCAAATAGAACAGAAGAAAGAGAAAAAAAAAATGTGATGGAATGTCATTTGCCGTGTGAGAAGCAGATCTTGGGATTTTGTTTGGAATAAACATCAGACTAAGGCAGCTCCGTAGCTATACTTTACGGATTCTTTGAATAAGATAATTGAACACCATATGAAGCAAGCCAAGACGCGCTGAAGTTTCCTAATATGAAGCACTTGGATGTGAGCATTATGCTCTATATCATTCCCCTAATCTCGAAACATTGAACCTAGTTCATAAGGATTAAGGTGCATAACTGTTCATGTTTTGGATTTTATTAATTCATATGAATAGGTGAAGATTCTTTGATGAAATTTTTTTCTTTTGTTGTATGTCCCTTGGTCTTGGTCTACTGACTAACCATACATATGAGATGCGTCCAGATACGAAAGCACCTTATCGTATGTTTTACCTATTTCTTTTTCTTTTTTAAATCGGACCTTATGTCCATATTTGTACTGATGCAATGCAATGGGGCTATGGAGATTGGAGAGAGCAACTAGAATTTTTCATGAGAAAAGAGACCAAAACAGATATCTTAATTGCCACAGAAGATTCCAAAAAGAAGTGTACCAAATCTATGGTTTAGTACGTCCCTTTTTTAATTTTTTTTTTCCAGATGTACTGAATCTTAAAATAGAACCCAAAAATATAGTAAAAAATTTTCGGTACACTCATGTGTACTGAAACTTTGATTCGGTACACTTCTTTCTTCTTTTTTTTCTTTTTTTTTTTTATACTTTTTTTACCACATGTGTGGCCTCTTGTGCATCGGTGTAAAAGGAGAGGTACCGAATCTATAGTTCGGTACACCCAGAGGATACCAAATCTTGTAATTTTGTTTGCAATAAACATCATACAATTCTCATTTAAGGGTTATATATCATTACTAATATCGAGCGAGAATTGAAATTTGTAAAGACAGCTCCGCAGCTATAGTTTACGATTATTACTAATATCAAGCAAGAATTGAAATTTCTAAAGACAGAAGAAATCATTTGACCATAATGATTATATGCATTTAAAAAAAATCATAATCGAATTATGATTACCCAATTATATAAATCACAAGCAGCATTTAGCAATACATTGTGATTACCCAATTGACACATATGATATGTACAATACAATGCCACGATCCAATATAAAATAAATGTATATTCGTGTTAATACTTATGTCTCATGATATCATGAATAAATTAAAGGTAGGAATGTGTCATCCTTTAGAATTTATTCGTTTCTTGATTCAAAACATATTGTTTATGATTAACTCTCAATCATATAGCATGCATACAATCGTATTTCATCAAGTGGCTCGGTGATATCATCACTCATCAAACATGAGAGACAACAGTAATTTTGATGAACAACTTCCCTCCGCACAAATCATGCATATTGAAATATCATCTGTATAACTACTGGTTAAGGCTAGCGTTGGACAATACTCACAATATACATTTCTCATGTAGGAAAAATAAACATCTCATACTTTAGAATTCAACATATGAAACAATTCATGACACGTAACACAATCCATTTAATGTTTCATTTAGGGTCAAGTCTAATATCATGTTCTTCAACATGCATTTATGTGATTAAATTGGTAACTCCTTACCTATGATTTGTAGAACATAATCATCATTTAACTCACATACAAATCTTTTATAGTCAATTAGTGTTCCATGCTAATTGCTAAGATTAGAAACTATTTTAGAGTAATTACCATCTTAATTATAGAGCTCTACAATTCAAGTCATCAACTCAAATAATCTATAATACGACAAATACTCAAGGAACAAAATGATATAAATCATCCGAATTATGAACAAAATAAAAACTATCATATAATTGATTCTAGACCATAACACTAATAGTTACCCGAGTCTGGCGTACCAACCCAGTTATGAGGTTAATCCAGAGTCGTAGTCGGGTTAACTCATCTGGCTTAAGTGTGTCCTCTGTGCAAATTGATCAACCGTCTAGTAGCTGGGCCCCAGTTCAGAGGGATTGACTGTCCAGTAATAGGCCTCCCCCGTCGGGCCCCACCCCGAATTGACCAACCTTCATCTCTTCAGACTGCTCATTAGGGTCAATCTTGTGATATGGATGAAACAGATGAAACAGTGGATTCGAAATTACAAGAGGCAGAGGAAAATTGGGGTGATGTTGATCCTGAGGGTATGAGCGATCAGAGTGATGAGGAAGATACTAGGCCTGTGCTTGGATAGAGATTTTTCAGGTTCGATCGTGAGTTTCGGATAATAGATCACGGGTTTGAGCACCGGTTTTGGCTTTCAATGACACATCAGGGTTTCAGGAGACAAATACGGATTTTTTTGGAAGGGTAGCAGAGTATAAGATGAATTGTCAGAGAGACAAACATATGACTCAAAAGAGCAAATGAAGAGCGCAATTGGCAGGTTTCACATACTTTGCAACAAAAAGATAAGGAATATGCACAGTGACACGACCAAAATGAGGTTCAAGTGCAAGGAAGGACAGTATATGTGGCTGGTACATATTCACGAGGGCCACCGGTTACGGTACACAATGGTGTGTCTCTAAGTGCCCAATAAAACATTCTTTTCACGCTGATGCGACAAGAATAGATCATGTATAGTTGTCGGTTAGTATGGTTGCCGATTGCATATCGGCTCATATGAAAACGATATTGATTTGAGTATCTAAGCTGTCAAGATCGCTGTTGTTGAAAGATACAACGGTCATATACCAGCGTACAACAAACTGTGGCGTGGCCGTGAGTTGGCAGTTGCCCGCCAATTTGGTAGTTGGGAGGGGTCATATGCTCTTATAGTTCCGTTGTTGGAGGCAATCAAGAGAAAGAACCCAGGTACTATATTGTTCCTTTTATTTTTACGTCATTATAACAAAATAAACAATTGAACTTATTTTTTTTAAATTATTGACAGAAACATTGTTTGAGGTGACCTCATTTTCCACCGGTAAACCTGGACCATACAAGTATTTCCATAGGGCAGCTTGGGCATTTGTACCGTGCATAGCTGTTTTTCAACACATCAGACCAGTCATCACTAATAGGGGAAAGAGTATCAAGAAAGTGTTTAGACAAGATGATCTAGGTTGGAACGATGAGGATGAGGATCAATGTGTTCACCGTCTTTGTGCTACTCACATAGCTGAGAACATGAAGAAGAACGGTTATAGTGAGACGGCAATCAAGTTTTTTAGGATATGTGTGGCTAAGATGAAGATGAGGAGATATGAGCAAGGAATGCAAGCAATGGGGGATGTATGTGACCGTGCTCTCAATTGGTTGGACGGTCTGAGTAAGTATTTGGATCAAGATGAGAACGAGTGTCCGAAACCACAGAAGATATTCCAAGCACTGGACGGTGGTTACTATTGGAGAATTATGACTACAAACGGTTCCGAGTCGCTAAATAATATTTTCAGGTTGTCTCGTAAGTTACCGGTGACAGTAATAATTGAAGACACATTTTACAAATGTCCTACATGGTTTGCGGAAAGGAGGGCCAAAGCGGAAGTTGAAGCCAGCCAAGGTCAACAGTTCTCATGTCGTGTACATAAAATATTTTTAGTTTTAGTTTTTTCTTCATTTATTTTTATTAACTTCATTAAAAAAATAAAAAAATCTCACTTCTTTATTTTTCTTAATTGTTCGTAGCTTATTAACAAACGGTTCGAGAGGTCCAATACTATGAAGACGCTTGGAGAATTTGGCAACTACAACGAGTTTGAGGTAACCTCCACACAAGAGAGAGTCCAAGCTTTCCTGCTTGATGATTCTGGCCGGTTTACCAAGGCCAATTTCAAATACACGGTAGTCATCAGGGATGATCACACGGTGGAATGCACATGCCAGAAGCCTCAATTAGACATAATACTGTGTTCTCATGTTTTGTCCGTGTGCCGTCTCCGAGGCATCGACCCTGGCAGCTTTGTAAGTCACTACTACCACATTCACTGATCAACACATGGAGGGCTAAATGGCATGTGTATGAAAATCAGTCGGAATAGCCTGAACACGAGGGCCCTGTCCTTGTTCCAGAGGATAAAAATATTTTTTTGGGTAGAAGACGACACAACAAAATTCCAATGTGGATGGACGTACTAAATAATAGAAGAAGAGGACACCAAGCTGGCCGAGATACACATGAAAGATAGAACAGAGCTACTCGTAATGCACAAGGTAGTAATTTTTTTTACTATTCATTTTCAACTTTTAAAAAATTATTGAAACAATCAGATTTAACAGTCACTATTTAAAAATTTGCAGGTTGAGAGCCAATCAATGGATTGGATGTTTATCTAGGAGCTAAATCAATGTTTTAATTGTATTCTTAAGAACATTGTTTATTTTAGTTTTATTAAACGTATTTTTATTGTACTCGTGAGAACATTAGCATTATATTGTTCTATTGTAGGTTTCTTCATATTTATTTTTAGATTATTATGGCTCCTTTATATTTATTATTATGGCTTCTTTATATTTGATCCGAAAAACAATTTTTTTTTCAGATTAAACACATTTAAACCAAAAACAAAAACAAATAAAATTATTTTCAAAACAAAACCCTAACCAAACAATAAAACATTTATGATAAAAAAAAATATAAATTGGGGCCGCATTAGCATTCTGCGGCCCCCTTAAATGGAGCCGCACCGGTGTTATGCAGCCTGGGTAGATCCAGATTTACCCAGGTTTCGTGGTCTTTTGGTTTATTTTTTTTTTCAGAAAATGTTATTTTTAAAAATTTCGGTTTTTTATGAAAATATGTTAGAAAGATAAAAAAAAATGTATGTCATATAATATATTATTTAAGAAATGTTATTTATATATATGTAGATGTCATTTAATATGTCATTTAAAAAATGTTATTTGTTATTTAGTCTAATTTTTTATAAAAATATGTCATTTTGTGTGAAATTTTTTTATTCTCTTAGTATGTATTTCCGTTGGAACGCACGGTCACAATACTAGTTTATATATTTATGCTTGTTGTTGTGTGGTTATCTGTCATCGCTGCTCTCCTAAATAATTTTCATTTTCTTTTCTCTGTTTATGTGGTAAAAAATGAGATTAGTTGTGAACTCTCAGTTGTATTTCCTTATATTCAATAACACAGGTGGTTTGTAATGTTTAAATTTAATTTCTTTATCGATAATGGATATTATCAAATGAACCTGTTACGATCTCTAGAAAATTAGAAACTGACAGTGATTATAATACAGTTCAGCAACAAATTGAATCTCCTGAGCACCTTGCTGTTAATTGTGCCCATGACATGCACTCAGAATTTTTTATAAATGTAGGGGCGGAGTCAGATTTTTGAATTATATGTGAGAGTCAAACACGTATGGGAATCAATCATATAAAAAATTTCTATATAGAATGAGAGTCAATTTGATTGTATCATGACAATTTACTATATTTTATATAAAAAAATCATATAAAAATACAAACAAAATTAAAAAAAATAGAATCAATTGACCCCTACCTTGTTCCTACATCCGCCTCTGAATAAATGAATGGTATGGAAATTTTAATCTCATAGGAGGAAATGAAAACAAAAAAGTTGGTTCCTTTAGGCAATTCTATAGGAACCAATTTCTTTTTCGGTACCTTTTAAAATTCAACATATTAGCCACTTCATGCCACACAAAAATTATATTTTCAAAATTAGAAGGAACTGAAAATCTTTTTTGGTTCCGATAATTAAAATTCCAAAACAATCCATCTATTGCTCTATATTATTTTTAATAAGTTTTTTAATTAAAAAATCTGCTAGTTGGGGAAGTTAATTGCTCTATATAATTTTAAATATTTTTATAAATAGAAAAATATGTGCTAGTTGGGGAAGTTAATTGAAAGTTTGTCATGCTCAGATGCATAGACAATTCAAACATTTTCCCAAGTTTGTCTTTGCAAACTGAAAACATTAGATAAACCTAATTATTAAATTTGTTTGTATACTCAAAAAAGGAATAGCAATCAACTTTTTTACAAAGTAGAGTGAGGAAATTAAGAAATGGAGCAATACGTTGAGTAACGTATAATAACAAGTTTCATAATAAAGGTTGGTGATAGTATGTGGGTCCAAATGTCCAAATAGTTTCGTAATAAATCATCTATCTTTATTCAGAGGTTCCATTTGTCAAGTCTTTACTGGGCTGCGCGCCCATTTCATCTTAATGGGCTGCACGCCCATTTTTAGCAGCATCATTTTAGTGGGTCAATTTCGTGTTAGATAGCGGGAGCATTGAATTTGTCCGATGTGATAATCTTCTAAAAGTTTGCTGTGACATACTTTTCTTTTCTTTTTTTGGAAAGCCCATAGCTGCATACGGCATAGCACCATTTTGCCATTTCGACAGACGATCACGAGTCGGCAAGTGCTCTCAAATTCTCAATTCCTAAATCCTCAACCTTCTTTTTACTCCTCTTAGTATAGAGAGAGTTGTAGCCATGGCGACCTCCCCAATCGACGCGCAGCTCTCGGATCCCGACCAAATCGACCGCTTCTCTGACCTCCCTGACACTCTGCTCGTCTCGATCCTCTCGCTGCTGCCCACTCGCAGAGCCGCTCGCACCTCCGTTCTCTCCCGCCGCTTCCGCCACCTCTGGGAAGCCTCCCCTTCGGTGGACCTCCCCATCAAATACATTCCCTTCTTCAAGTACTCAACCTACATCGCCATGGCCAACAGCGCCCTCCTCAATCGCAAACCCTCCAACCCTCTCCTCCGCCTCCATTTTGAGTTCGGTCCACTCCCGTGTTATCTCACTCACTCTTTCATCTGTTCTTTGTTCGTCCATGCCCATGCTATCGGTCTCCGCCACCTCACCATCGATGGCACTTGGGACATTCAACCTGTTATCCGCTCTATCTTCTCCATTACCTCTCTAGAATCGCTTTCAATTTACATTTTACCTGACACCACTTTTCCTTCCGCAATCAATTTGACCCGCCTGAAAAGCCTTTCTATCAATTTGATTAGCTGCAACTCAACTATAGTTGAACGACTTCTCTCTGAGTTGTGTTGTTTGGAAGATTTACAACTTCGTATGTCCTCTGGGGTTGTTTGCCTTTCCTCCCGGACTATAAAAAAACTGGAGCTGCTTCTTGTTGGTGCCTCTCCTCCAGAACCTTATTCTCTGAGGCTATCCATGCCTTCATTGGAGTTCCTTTGTTTGAGAAATCGTTCAATCCATGCAAACATACCGCTGATCCATGGAGAAATTCCCTTCATAAGAAAATCTGTTGTTAAACTTGACTGCCTTCGTCAGAAACATGGCACTGCGGTTGCTCAGTTTCTGAATTGTATCTCACATGTGGAAGAGCTGAGCCTTGATTTGAAGGAGCATGTGGTGGTAATAAGCTCCATCTCCCAAACCTTATTTTTGTGTATTTACTGTTTTGTTTTCGTTAATGATTTAACCTTTTTTATGTTGAAATTGTGTAACTAGGCATTTTTAGAAATAGAGGAAGCATGCAATAGAAATGTAAGATAATTATGCAAATGTAGATGTGAAATGCAGCTGAAAGTTAGATGTGAAAATGTAGCTGAAAAGTTGAGAATCAAATTAAATTGAAATTTCAAAGTTCTTAATTGCCTATATAAGGTTTTAGAGCTCCCAACAAAAACATTCATGTGATAGTTTGGTGCGGGTTCAACTAACTAGCCAATTTCTTTTGTTAGATAGTGCAAACTGTACTTCTTAACGAAAAGTATTTTTGTAAAGTTAGAACTTATCTATTATTAAACATAAGACAAAGAAACCTTAAAATATGAAAGAATAGTGATTATTTTATTTTTAACATGTATTTACAGTTGTTCGTACGAGTTGATCAATGGATAAGGGAGGGCAATGAGAAAGAATAATGAGAAATCGAATTAATTTAATTGACGAGGGAAATATGTATATTGCCAGTTTAAGAAAAACCGGACTACAATCACACATTTAGTCCCACATTAGTTTTTGTATTGCTGAAAACCGGAGTCCAACCAATATAATGCCCCCCTACAGATAGGATATAATTTATATATAGTGGCTACTGGAAGGGTAATATAGGATATAATTTAAATATTATGATAAGCCAGCTGGTATGCTAGATATCATACTGGTACCGAAGCTAAATATGCTTATTTTGGGTATATATGGTAGAATTGTAGGTTTCTGCTTTGGTTGAATTTCTTTTAACTTTTTTGTCTGATATATACAGGTGTCCGACTATCCATTTCCTGTTTTGTTGGAACCAGGCAAAGAGGTGCCAACTTTTCCTAATTTGAAGCACTTGGATATGAGCATGTGCTTTCATAAATGCAACTTTGAAACCGTGGTCACGATGCTCCATCATTGCACTACATTGGAATCACTGAAACTTCATCATAAGGTGCATAACTTTTTAATTCCTTTTGTGAAATATGCAGCCATATGAATGGATGAAATTTCTTTGATAGAAATGTTCCTTTGTTCTAAGAACCTTAGACTTAATTTAATATATGAAACCCATTTTTTTTTTGTAGCAACTGGGATTTAATTGGTACAAGGGGTAAATAACCTTGTTTTATGATATTAATCACCTAGGCCATATCTCATGGGTGGATCTTAATAATGTACTTTTGAATCAAGTTTATGTTTTATTTCCATTGTTGTTTTCTGTTTCTTTCTTTCTTCCTTTTTTTTTTGAATAAAGTTTGGGAATGGGAGCATTTTATCAGCAGTCAATTGGTAATTTCTATATCAGTCTCCCACTTGAATTGCAAATGAATATATCTTTCCTTAGTAAAAAAGAGTTGGGGATTGTACTATTGGGAACCCAGATTTGGAGTCACGATGAAAGGAAACATTTTCCATCATATTAGAAAATGTAGGTTTGAATTGCTATTGTGGGCAAACTACATGTAGATCAATCCGTTATACATTAGTAATCAGGAATTTATTAAGGGGCTCGATTTAACACGGTGGGGGGGGGGGGGCGCGGGCATTTTCAGACCTTTTTTTTTTTTTTCCATTTTGCTTCTGTGGCTGTGAAGGTTGGGTCACCTTGCATCTGATTGCTTCTTTTCTTTCGGCATATTGCACGGAACTGGTAGATACCATTGGATGTTTAGGCTTCTTTTTTTGTTATTTACGCCCTCCTATTTGTTTAGCTTCAACATTAAAAATATAAATTAAACTAGAGATAGAGAATTTTGTGCCATATTTTGATGGTTATGCCAATCCAACTTCAAACTCAATACAATGGAATTTAATGGCTGAGCTGCTTGGGGGGAGGGGGTGGGGTAGGGTCAATTGACCTTCAATTTACAAAATTACACTAACTATTATAATTATTTGGGATCTTTGGGTGTTTATTAGATGTTGCCAGTATTGATTTACTGGACATGAATGGTCGAACTTTTGAATAAACTGGTTATATTGCTTTATCAAGGATGTCTTTTTCCTTGGGATGCAATTAATTAGTTATGCAATGTAAATGAGTTAACTGCTTTGCTGTTTGCACCTTCTTTGTATATATATTTTTCCATTATATTGCTACTGATCATATATTTGTTTGTATTCTTTGCTTAGTCTACTGACTTCTTGGGGGTAAAAAGGGGGAAAAGAAATGCTTGGAGATCAATGCTGCCACGTAACAGTGAAGGTAATAATGAATATGCTTGTTTCAAAAATCTCCACTTCGGAGGGAAGAATAGAAAAGAATTCGAGAAGCTGCTAAACATAAAATGTACTCCTAAGAGGCAGCGGGCAGGTAGGTAGAGATGCAAATCATGTTGTCAAAAGCAATGCTAGAAATGTATTTGTTGGGATTCACTTTATTGTAAATTAGATTTGAGTTCAAGCTTGCATGCAAGTTAATATGGACAATGTTCCTTTTTGCTCATTATTCCATTGGTTTTGTTCATTGCTCCCCTTTTCCAATATGGTGGTATCATTATTTGTTTTTCTACTTTGGAATGTGATGTAATGTCTGCGGTGTTTGAAGCAAATCTTGGGATTTTGTTTGGAATAACATCAGACGAGGTCATTTAGCCTTTATGAATTTATTTAATTAATTATTTGAATTCTGCCTTTATTTTTGGTCTTTTTTAGAAACAAGTTTAAATTGGGGTTGTAAATAAATAAAAACATTCACAAAACTATTTCAAATTGTAATCCATTCTAATTAGTTCGTAAAAATCAAATTATTACAAATCTGCTTAACAAAAAAAAGTTTCTTTGTTTGTAATGATTTACATAATTTTTAGTTTTTGCATCATGTATTCATGTGTCAAATATATATAAAACATAAAAAAATAATAAACACGAAACATCTTTCTTTCTTAAAAAAATTGATACATTTTTATTGTACCTCTCCTAGATCGAAAATCTATCATATACATTTTTACTGCATTGGAATCACTAGAACTTCATCGCATAACTATTTTAATTGCTTTTGTGAAATCTGCAGCCTTAAGAATGGATGGAATTTTTTTGATGGAAATGTTCTTTTTGTTCTAAGAACCTAGACTAATTTAATCAGGCCCAATGAAATATGAGTCTAGATCTAGTCTAGGCCATATCATGAATTATACTATATGGATATGCAACCCATTTCGTTTTTTTTTTTCTTTTACTTTTCATTTTGTATATGTAGCAACTAGGATTTAATTGGGACAATGGGTAGATAACCTCATTTCATGATTTTCGTCACCTAATATGCTTTTAAATAAAGTTTATGTTTATTTCCATTGTCGTTTTCTGTTTCTATCTTCTTCTTCTTTTTAATAAATCTCGGGGATGGGACCGTTTTATCAGCAGCAATTGATAATTTTTGTACCAATCCTCCCACTTGAATTGCAAATAAATACATCTTTTCTCAGTAAAAAAGAGTGAGGGATTCTGCTAATGGGAACTCAGATGTGGAGATGACAAGATGAATAGGAGACGTTGTCCAATATCATACATGGTAGGTTTGAATTGCTATTGTGGGTCCTACAATGTACATCTAGACCAATTCTGTTTAAAGGGTCATTTAAATCAGAAAGATGTTCAACACAGGGCCGCAGGCAAAAAACTCAGGGGCCATTTTCAGACCTTTTTTTTTTCTTTTTATTGTGTGCTTGTGACCACTTCTCTTTGATTGCTTGTTTTCTTTTGGCATAATCAGCATGGAACTATTCATAATAATGGATGTTTTGGCTCCTTTTTTTGTTATTTATGCCCTCCTGTTTGATTAGTTGCTTAATTGAAGAGGGTTAAGCATTAGGAACATGAATTGAACTAAAAGATTCAGAATTTTTGTGCCATATTTTGCTGGTTTAACCAATCCAACTTCACCCTTGTTACAATGGAACCTAATGGCTGAGCTACTTGGGGGGAAGGGGTGTTGGGTAGGGTCAATTTAATTGTTCTTCAATTTACAAAATTGCATTAATTTTTTATTTGGGATTTTTGGGCGAGATTATTAGATGTTGCCAGTATTTTTTTGAAGAGATAGATGTTGCCAGTATTGATTTACTGGACATGAAGGGTCAAAGTTTTGGATAAATTGGTTATGTTGCTTTACTAAGGATGTAAAGGAGTTACGACTTACGACTGCTTTATTGTTTGCATCTTCTTCTTCTTATATATTTTTCCATTGTCTTGCAAATGATTATATATTTGTTTGTATTCTTTGCTTAGTCTTCCAGCATGTTCAGGGTAAAAAGTGGGAAAAGAAAAGCTTGGAAATCAAGGCTGCCTTGTAATAGTGACGGTAATAATTTATATGCTTGTTTCAACAATCTTCATTTAGGAGATAATAGAAATGAATTCAAGAAGCTGCTAAACAAAAAATGTACTCCTAAGTGGCTTGCCTCTTAGGTGTAGCGAGAGATGCAAATCATGCTGTCAAAAGCGAATTCAGATCCAGTGAAGTAACTCAATTTTTGGGTTTTAGATCGGAACTGTCCGATTCGAATCCGTGACAATCCATTTCAAGTGGAGCGTACACATCCCGAGCGACGGATTCAAATCCCGAGACGATTCCGAAATTCTCAAATTAAGCAAGCAGATTTTCTTGAATCATACCGGAATTGGGGTAAACTTAAAAAAAAAGGAAAATTCGAGTTTCAAATACATAAAAAAAATATTCGAGGAAAGGCTATAATCAAATTCTTGATTAGATCTTCTTAATCAATTTTATTTCTTTAATGGGTTTCTTTTTATTTTATATCTTTTTATTTTCTAATAAATAAGAAAAATAAAATTCATTTTAATGAATTGAATGTGAATTCAAAATAAAAATATAGAGTAATCTTCTCTTATTTAAGTTCGAAACGTTTTGTAATCTTCAACCAATTATGTGCTTCAATATAATTGCTTGGAGTAAGCGCTATAGCTTGTTTTCGATACTCAGCAGCTTGATTGGACCAAGCCTCTGCAATTTCAGAATCGCTCTCTAGAATGGCCTTTTCTCCCCGGTCGGAATAGAAAATTCTTTCCCTTAGAACTGTACTTGAGAGTTTCCTACCTCATACGGCTCAGTAATCTATTCTTTCTTTTCTATCTATTCTGATTTCTTTTATCCTGATTTCTTCTATATTGGATAATTCAATTTCTCTTCATTTTTTTTATATTGTTAATTATAAAAAAGAAAAAGTTAATTACAGTAAGTTTCAAACTCTGATTTCGTTAATAATCAATCAGTTTTTTCTTTTCTTCCTACCTTCAGAAGAATAAAGCATATATAGCTCATAAATATATTTTTATGATTTTCTGAGAGGTAACTGTCTAGTTTTAATATAGGAAATCGCTATAGAATCTTTGAAAATGAATTTTCTCAATAAGAAAAAAGACTTGCTATCTATGGAATCTAAAACTACACCGCTGCTTAATATCTTAGTGGATCAACTCTATTACATAAGTGGATTCCTAACTTAATGTCCCCTACTTATGGCATAAGTAAGCAGTTCTTAACTTTATCGACACAATAGCTCGCTAATTGATCTTTACGATGCTTCCTCTATTAATTTATGACGGATTTGAATCGGACGGTTCCGATACAAAACCCAAAAATTGGGTTGACCCGTCAAAAGCAATGCTAGAAATGTTTTTGTTCGTATTCACTTTATTGTAAATTGGATTTGAGTTCAAGCTTGCATGCAAGTGAATATCAAATATGTTTCTTTTAGCTCATTATTCCACTGGTTTTGTTCATTTTAGCTTCACTTTTCCATTATTTATTTTTCTACATTAGAAATTATTATAGACGTGATTGAGTTGAATTTAAGCAAATGTGATTTAGTTAAAATTTCATTTTTGACTATTTGAAAGATGTTGCAAATTAAGACGGAACAGAAAGAAAAAAAATGTCATGGAAATTGGAATGTCCTTTGATGTGTGTGATTTGTGAAGCAAATCTTGTGATTTTGTTTGGAACAGAAATCATACAAGTCTCGTTTAAGAGTTTACCTTTACTAATATCAAGAAACAATTCAGATTGATAAAGGCAGCTCCGTACCCATACTTTAAGATTTCATTTAATAAATATAATTGAATCTGGTGTTGGAGTTATGCAAAAATTCAAATTGTGGTATTGTCCCTTCCTTGGATTATTTCAATTAGAAAAACTAATCCAAAGTAAACTCAAATTTTGGGTTTAGCTCCGCACTGTCCGATCATAATCCGGCCTGCCCGGAGACTTCTCAATATTCGTGCGGATTTAAATCGGACGGTCGTAATCTGGAGTCAAACTTTGAGTAAACTCCGAGGATACGAATACCCCAAAGAGCTCTCCACTCTCTTTCCTTCTCTAGGGTTGTAGCCATGGCGACCTCCCCAATCGATGAGCAGCTCTCGGACCCCGACGAAAAAATCGACCGTTTATCCAATCTCCCTGACACTCTGCTCGTCTCGATTCTCTCGCTTCTCCCCACTCGCATCGCCGCTCGCACCTCCGTCCTCAGTCACCGCTTCTGCCACCTCTGGGAAGCCTCCCCGTCGCTGGAGCTCATCAGCCGAGACCTTCCTCCTCCCAAATCCCACAACTTCGCTGCCATGGCTGATCGTGCTCTCCTCCTCCGCAATCCCTCCCACCCCCTTCTCAGCTTGCGCCTAGATGTCTCTGGCTTTGTTGGATTTCATGAATCTTTTTTTTCTTCCCTACTTGTCAAGGCTGCATCCCTCGGTCTGCGCCACCTCGCCATTGAATGTTGCAATTCTTGGGATCTTGTACATAGCATCCCCACCATCTTCTCCATTGATTCTCTTGAATCCCTCTCAGTAATTCCTACCTTGAGACCTTTACCTTCACCTCATGAAGAATACAGATTTCCATCTGGAATCACTTTGACCCGCCTCAAAAGCCTCTCCCTCAGTTTGATAGACATTGATCCTGCCAGACTCAACAGTCTTCTCTCTGAATTGTGTTCCTTGGAAGATTTGCATCTTCAGTTGTGTGCCACAGACGCAATCACTATTTCTTCCCAGTCAATCAGAAAACTGGAGTTGATTATTGTTGTTGGTTATCCAAATTTTCATACTGTGGGATTATCGATTCCTTCATTGCAATCGCTTCATTTGGAAACTCATGGACCCCTTCAGAGTCTACCTCGCATCCATGGAGAGATTCCTTTGCTGAGAAAAGCCGTGATTAATCTTCACGAGCTTCATGAGAGAGATGTTAGTGCTGTTGTGGGGCTCCTGAACTGTATCTTACATGTAGAAGTGTTAAGCCTGAATATAAAGGAGAGTGAGGTAATATGCTCCACCCATCCTTTCTGCTTTTGGTGTTTTAATCTGATTAGCATGATATTATTTGGTTTTTACTATTTGTACTGACCTTTTTGATCAGTTTTTCTTTTAGTTGAATTTTGAAAAGTAGACTTGCTATACTAGTTACATAGAAAATAAACAAATGGTATAAGGAGCAATTGAGATGTGTGAGTATAGCTTAAAATTGACATAGATTGCCTTACAATAGGCTTGAGACAGTGAAACTAAAAGAATGCAAATTTCATTCAGGAAAAATATAGTTGTGTTCCTTTGATGGTGATTTAATCCTCCAGAAAAAAAATGCTGTATTAGGTACTGAAAATCTATACTTGATCTGCCTAGCAGCATTAGGAAAGCAGATCGATTAATACCAGGAGCCTAGGTCAACTAAGTAGCTATAACTAGTGCAAGCAGATTTTTTTCCCGTCAGATTTGTATGTCTGGACCTATCAGTTAGTTGCTGTTGCTATGCCAGTTAGTACATCCAATATGCATCTGATATAGATATGATTGTTTTGCACTTATTTAGGTAAAATTGGGTTGAATTGTTGGTTTATGGTTTAATTGGAATTCGACTTTTGTGTGATTCCTACAGGATGAGATGTTTCCATTTCCTATCTTGTTGGAACCAGGCAAAGACCCGCCAAAGTTTTCTAATCTGAAGCACTTGGACGTGACTATGTGCTTTCATGAGCACAACTTTGGTGCCGTTGTGACATTGCTCCATCATACCTCTGCTCTGGAATCACTGAAGCTGGTTCACGAGGTGCATAACTTTGCAAGTTTTATTTATTTATTTTAATTTAGTGTTGCTAGAATTTGTTTTGAGAGAGCAACTAGGATTTTTTGCTGTAAGGATGATTACCTGAGGTCTTCCATGTGTTGTTTTCGATCCTGTACTTTTCAAACTCCTTTTTGTTTATTATTAATGCTTTTGTTATATTTGTGCATCTGTTTTATTTAGTTTTTCTAAGCAAAGTTTGAAATTGAACCCGGAACATCTGTTTTAATTCAACCACTGATCATATATTTTGTTGAATTGACCCTTGGAACCTTTTAATGGGGTTCAATAGAGCCCTCTGTCAGTCATTAACTACTGGTGTTGCAATAGTATTAAATTAGGTGCAGTTGCAGCATGACCCAGAATACAAAACAAAACAGGTAGGGGAATCCGTTCACCTGTCTTCTCTGTGCCCCAGTGCTCCTTTGGAGTGCAGACGCGGGGAGGGGGGGGGGGGGGGGGGGGGGGTGTTGCAGAATAGTATCTCAGTTATGTGATAGAAAGAGGTTTAGGTTTTCATTGCTGTTTGCATCTTATTTCTGTTTTTTTTTTTTTTTTCCAAATTCTCAAGTATATAGATATTACTCTGGAGATACAGTTGGGGCCTGTCGAAATTATTACTAAAATATATTTGTCTATTTTTATTTCCCTTCGGTTTGCTTAATTTTATAGCTTCTATTATACTTCTATGTTTATTTACAAATAATAAAGTAGGTGTTGAGTAAAAAAATAAAAACTGGCTCTTTATCCGACTTCTGTTACAGTGATTAATCCCAAAAATTTTGCAAGTCTTAAATTTTTTTCTTGGTCATTGCCTACAGCTCATGAGCTTCTCTTACTAATTCGGTCTTCATGGCCTGAAGATGCCATTGGTCTGCATAACACTTGACGAAATATCATTTTCCAAATTTTTATGTGGTATTGGATACAGGGGCACAGTTGACGGATTACTGATAACCTGTTGCTGCATTTATGCATTTAGGCACTGTAGATAGTACAATTGAGATACAACAAGGGCCTTCTGAAATTATGCACTATAATGTAGATTTAATATTGCCACCGACCATATATAATATGTGTATATATATTTGTTTTGCTTCAGATTCCAAAGTTCACTTATAGGGCAAGAGGGAGGAGTCGGAAAGATTGGGCATCGAAGTTGCCGCGTGGTGCTGTTGATGATTGCTGCTATGCTTATTTTAAAAATCTCCATTAGGGGAGAATAGTTAAGAATTCAAATTGATGAAGTTGCAGGCTAAGAAATATACATCTAAGAGGCATGCACAGAACTAGGGACTTGTAGTAAATTGAGCTAAATGAAATTTCTTTTTTTGCTTTGCTTGTATGTAGCATTAATAATTCTCTTGATGCTAACTATCATTATCTGTGTTGTGTTGGCATTATTTTAAATTTCGCCAGGAGGTCACTAAACTTTGTTATTTGTCACGAATTGGTCACTCAAAGTTTGATTTGTCTCTTTTTAGTTACTCAACTTTGTCATTTGTCTTAATCAAGTCACTCTATACTTTTCTGTTCAAAATATTAACAGAATATTTTCATTCCGTCTAAAATATTAATGGAATATATTAATTTCGTTCAAAATACTAATGGAATAAGCATATTCCGTCTGAAATACTAACAGAATGAGCATATTCCGTTAATATTTTGGACGAAAAAATATAGAGTGACTTGATTGGGACAAATGACAAAGTTGAGTGACTAAAAATGGGCAAATCAAACTTAAGTGACCAATTTACAACAAATGACAAAGTTTAGTGACCTTTAACAAAATTTACCATTTTAACTACTTTTTTGCTAAATACCAAAATTTTGAGAATGCAGAAGCATGATGGTAAAAGGAATACTGGAATTGCTTTTGTTTCTGGCACAGGTATGTGTATTTAGTTACATTACCTGGAGGGTACTTTCAATGTCTTCCTTCACTGTTCTGTTACTCCCAGATGTTATTTATTTATTTTAGACAACTATAAATCTACCGTGTTAGATTTTGCTGATTTAATTTAGATGGAAGTTTCGCTTTTATCTTACTAAAAAGATATAGCCAAATGCCGGGATGAAATGCTTCACATTTACGCACAGTTCAATTTCCACTGGCACAAAACAACCAAATTTCAGCCATTTCCTGAAGGTGTTTGAAGAGCTTCCAAAAAAAATTACATTGCGGAAAGATTTTGGTATTTTAAAAATGAAACACTAAATATCATAATTAAGCAACCCCATAATTATTGTTTTCTTCAGTGCTACTTTGCGGTAAAACACTCCAATTAGCCAGGACTACTCGAAAGGTACTGCAACAGAATGGAAGGTATTCACATGTTTCAAGACAATGCAACAATTGCTAGGAACTCTTCTGACGCATTGGCGCCATTGCATTGAACGATGTAACAGATATTTCATTGCATATTAAATTGAAATTTTAACTAAATTAAACTTGCAGAAATTTATCACTTGATCTCTAATTATTTCTATGTAGATATATACGACCATAATGAAAAAGTGAAGCTAAATGAACATGACAATTGAATAATGAGCTAAAAGGAACATATTAGATATTTACTTGCATGCAAGCTTGAACTCAATTTCTAACTTACAATGAAGTGAAACTGAACAAAAACATTTCTAGTATTGCTTTTGACAACATGATATGCATCTCTTAGGTGTACATTTTTTGTTAAGCAACTTCTTGAATTCTCTTCTATTCTCTCCCAAGTGAAGATTTTTGAAACATGCATATCGATTATTACCGTCACTATTGCATGGCAGCTTTGATCTCCAAGCATTTATTTTCCCCCTTTCGACATACATGTAGGAAGTCTTAAGCAAAGATCAATACAGACAAATAAATGATCAATGGTAATATAATGGAAAAATATATATAAAAAGAAGATGCAAACAGCAAAGCAATCTAACTCCTTTACATCACATAACTAATAATTACATCCCAGGAAAAAGGACATCCTTAGTAAAAGCAACATGACCAGTTTATCCAAAAGTTCGACCATTCCTGGCCAGTAATTCAATACTGGCAACATCGAATAAAACATTGAATAAATTTCAACCAAAGATCCCAAATAATTAAAGAGTTAGTGTAATTTTGTAAGTTGAAGGACAATTAAATTGACCCTGCCCCACTGTTATAGCCCGTAGGTTTAAGTCTAATTAATTAGACTATTAAACAAAATTTTCGACTAATTAAAACTTTAGTTAGTTAATTAACTAAGGTGAAGGTTAAAATATTAAATTGATGGTGTAGTTTATAAAATTGATTATTAAATCAATTTGTATTGTTACATGTCTTAGTTTTAAATTTAAAACTAAATCAAATTGAAATGAATTAATTAAATAAAATAATTAAAACTATATGGTCATGTTGTTAATCTAACGTGTAATTTGGAAAATGTTACAAATTGGATTATACTACTTTGTATATCAAATCAATTTAAAATTTATGAATCTTAAATCAATTTATCTTCTCTTTATTTCCGGTCAAAGTTAAATTCGCATCCCCTGAGATATATCAAACTATTACTTTCGGTCAAAGTTGAATTCGCATCCTCTGAGATATATCAAACTATTAATGTTTAATTCTTTTGGAGTGATCTCAACCGTTCATTTTTATACTGCACGAATCTCAAAGCAGCTCCTTTCTTTTATTCTCTCCCTTTCTTTCCTCTCTGTCGGTGAGCCAACCCTAAACCCTTCCCCTTTTCTCTCCCCGCGCCCCCTCTCTTCACTCTCGCTGACCCCAAAACCCTACCCCCCATTCACTCTCTCTCTTTCGTTTTTATTCTGGAGAAGAACATGGCCGCGGGAGAATCGGTCTACGGAAAACGCATCTCTGTTCAGAGCAAGGAGGGGACAAGTGGAATATCGGGTCTGGAATCCATTTAGATTCAAGTTGGCAGCTGCTATAATCGGTGGTGCCTTTCTCTCTCCCGGGTTCTCTCTATTACTCTTCTTTTTCCTTCTCTCTTTCAACCGTTGTGTTGAGAAAGTTTTCTCCCTCTCTCTCTAATTTCGGTTTTCCCCAATTTCAAACCCGTTAGGGTTTCCTTGTGGCTTCAATGACGAAGTTGGGCACTTGGCTTGGTGGTGCTCGGGACTAAGAGGAAGGCCGGACCCGAGGTCGGTTAAGAGCGAGGTGGAGAAGGCATCGGTCAATCATCACCTTAGCACCTACTTTCGTCACGTCACGAAATTGGAAGCATTAATTGGTAAATAGTCTTAATCTTTTGATTCTTTCCCTTTTGTCGTTGTGCTGCCCTATAGTGGCTTGAGGGCTGAGCCCCTTTTCTGATATTAGTTGTATGCTTGATCAATGTGCTCGATAAATTGTCGTCGATCTCTTGTGTGAAGTTTTACTTATGAATGTCGGGTCGAACTTGTGTCTTTTGCGGCCACTCGGACTGTACTGTCCTTGGTACGGTTTGGCACCCTTGTGAATCTGAACCATGAATTGTTGATGGAAATTCGAACCCTAAATTTGAATTTGTTGTATTGATTTCCTTGTGCACGAGTCGTGTATTGATTTCCTTGTGATTGCTTGTTTTTCTTGCTTGCGAGAACTTGTTTGTATAAATTGGGGACTTGTATAAGATTTCTGGTAATCGGTACAGTCTGTACCCAGTTTTAAATAGGTACTGGTATACCTTAAACTGTCAGGGATCGAATCACAAATAGTTAAGTTAATAGGACTGATCTGTAAATTTTAAAGGTCTTTGATTGTTATAAATGAAAGAGAATATATCACATTAGGATGCTTTCACACTTTACAGAATTCCAAATTATTGGTTGGGATCTAATTCATATGAACAAATAAAGGATGCATTCACAGTATGCTTTATGCTGAGCTAAAGCCTTAATAATTCATTTAAACAAATCTTTGATATTGGATTGAAGTAGCAAGAGATTCACTACAAAATAAGAAGCGTGATAAATTGTGCATATTAAACTTAGATAAATTATTCCTTAAAAAGAAAGGGGCTTAACTGTAAAATGCGAGAATTTAAAACTCAAAAGGCTCGGCTGTTAAATCAAAACCGAATTGGGCCTTTTCTTTTTCTACTTGGGTTTGGCTATAAAATGCTTGAAATTAAATTGGATATATTGTGTGTGTGTAATAAATCTTTTAACATGTATATATCGATAACATTATTAAATTGATTATATATTATATATAAAACCCAATTAAAATAATTTAACACATTTAAATTAATTAGGATTTTTAATTAATTAATAAGTTAAGTAGTTAGATTTTTTTTTAAATAATTAGTTGAATAATTAGATATTTCAAATTTAGTAATTAGAATTTTATAAATTGAATAAGTAGAAATTTTAAGTAAAGAAAATAACTTCCAAATAAAATATGTTGTTAATTAATAAAGAACAATTAATTAACAACATATTACTATTTTCCAATCATTACGATGACAAAAGTTTAGTTAATAGGATAATTAGATAATCACGTATTATTCGTAGTTATAAATTAATCGACTTGTACAAATTTTAAAATTAATTCGTACAACTTTAGAAATGTTAGAATTAAAGATTTAACGTTATGGAGTTAGTAATTAGGATTTAAATTTCGTGTGGCTAAATTAATTAGGAAACACCTTTAGACTACACATAAATAGTTAGGGATCAAATAATAACAATTTAAATTACGTAGATTACATTTTAGTAAATGAGCAGTGTATCTTCAAAATTAAAAATATAACAAATGATTTAAGCAAGTTAAATTAATAATTCGAACCCTAGTTAATTAATTAATTAAGTACGAACACTTAGTGAAAATAATCAAACGGGGTAATAAAGGTTACGAGTACTTAGTTTAGACTCTAATTAAGTTACGTCTAAATTACAGGTCATCCGACCTACGTAGATTCCGATCCGTGGACTGATTCCGCTGACGATTACACCGGAGCAGGTGAGGATCGTGTAGATTGCGGTGATTTCTAGCGCTAGCGCTTTCTACCCCTACAGCTATCAGGTGTGGGATATCTGAATTATCTTTTCGTGGCGTACTCTTACCAGTCGACCACTTGACCTGTCATCTGTACTTTAAATTTTGTAGTTGCATTAGAGCATGTTTAATCCTTTCTGAACTGTAATTTAGGATTTGCATAACCCCTTCTAAATTGAAAATTTAATGCTTTCTTAGGAGTAGCGTAACTTAATTAATAATATATTAGGATATTAGTTGTCCTCTTCTCGTAGAGGACAACATATTATCGTAGTTAAGCATGTGCATTGGTGAGTGTGAGATAGGAGACCGAATGACTGCTTTCCGTTCTCGTAGTATGGGATGCGAGGCGGCTCGTGGGTCATTGGGCTGAGGGGTCACTTGATCCCTTAGAGGTCTTATTAGGATTATTATTATTATATGCATGGGATTGGTATTATATCATTTTCGATCATTTTACATTTTGTGCGGACCGATCTCGAGTCCGGAGACGATTCGGGAGCTATCCCCCCTACATTAGGAGCTACTTGCCTAGTACGGCTGCCGAGGTTGCGGTGGCAGATTTTATTTTTGTTGTTATGGGCCGCTCACGAGCCCTTGTCCCATTGATCTGGCCGGATGGTGGAGTTCCGTCTCTGCTCATGAGGAAACGGATTAACTCATTCTTACGCATTGCTTGTAGTTTTCTCCTATTTTATATGTTTGGTGATGAATCGTCTTAGAGTAAGGAAAACACATGGAATTTGATGTAACCATCGGCTAGCGTGCCCTTCTTGTGTGGGCAAAGCTCGATGTCATTAGGCATCGGGTATCTTTGCCCCTCTGATCGCAGTCCTTGGATTATGTTACACGAAATTCGATATAACCATCGGCTAGCGTGCCCTTCTTGTGTGGGCAAAGCTCGATGTCATTAGGCATCGGGTATCTTTGCCCCTCTGATCGCAGTCCTTGTGTTATGTCACCTTTGAGATATAAATCCAATTTGATTGAATTTGGCACGGCACGGGGTGACAAAATTATCCGTATTATTACTATATCAATTTGTACACACGGTACCTATTGTACTGGACTTCGGTTGAGTATAATATTCATCCTCATATTTTATTTTGGGAAATTTCATCATTTTGGCATAATAGGATAATCACATCATGTCATCTATTATATGTATATTTTCTTTTGTAGATTATTATGATAGGTTTTAAATTCCGCAGCATGTGCATTAAAAGTGAATAATTACCGACTTTACGTAGATTTCAAATTAAAATGTGCTTTGACTTAAGAGGATCCCTGAAGGGATAATACTGGGTCACATACTGGGCGATCATTCGCTCATCCCCTCCTTTTTATGGATGTGGGCAGGTACAGAGTCTGACGGTCCGCAGCAGGAGGCGTCAGGAGCTGTCCCCGACGGTCACATCGCTTGATATAGATTAGGGACTTTTGTTTAGGATTTTGCGAGTCCGATGTTTTTGTTATATACATTGGACTCGATAGATTATGTATCCCTTTGACTAGTTATGTTTATTTTATCCCGAGGTGGATTGTATGGATGATCTGATGTATCTATTATGTTATGTTTATTTATATTTATGACTTTGACTTGATTATTTTATTATTGCTTCCGCTGTGTTGACTATTGTATTTGTTTAGCCTTGCGTGTTTATTGATTATTAGACACGAGGCGGGGATTGATCACACCCTAATCCGGAAATTCTGGTTTGGGGTGTGACACCCACCCCCTCACCCCAAGTAGCTCAGCCATTAGGTTCCATTGTATCAAGTGTGAATTTGATTGACATAACCAGAAAAATATGGCACACAAATTCTCAATCTTTAGTTCAATTCATATTCCTAATGCTTACGCCTCAACAAATAAGCAGCTAAACAGATAGGCGGGCATAAATAACCAAAAAAGAAGTCCAAACATGCACTTGGATGGGCCTCTTCGTACACTTAATATAAGACCACCTACACATATCGAGGTCGCTCATGAAGTGTGGTGGAACTATAGTCTCACTACCTGGAGAACAGAGAAGAAGATGGGATGGGGCCTGGTCGGTGGGCCTTTGGACTCTATGGGAGGAGAGAAATCGGAGGATATTCTCTCAAGACCGAAAACAAGCGCATCGATTAATAAATGAAGCAACAGAAGAAACTTTTCTTTGGACATCATGTTAGTAGGAGAAGGGTCAAGGGTAGAATGGGTACTGATGATCAGGCTCGTTCCTTCGCGGTGCTAATTAGTGTTATATTTACTAGTTGAATTATGTGTAAATAAGGACAAAACTTCATTTAGGAGATGTAAATAATCTTTTTATCAATATATCGATGGTCAGCTACTGGCCAGCTATCCTTCAAAAAAAAAAAGAAGTCCAAACATGCACTGTTATTAATAGTTTGATGCTTATGGTGAAAGAAAAGAAGCAATCAAAGCAAGGTGGCCCAACCTTCACAAGCGCACAAGAAAAAAAACAAAAGAAGAAGAACACGACTAATGTGTAACAGTATTGATCTACATGTACATTGCCCACAATAGCAATTCATACCTACATTTTCTGATATGATGGAAAATGTCTCCTACATTTGCAATTCAAAGGAGAGGACTGATATAGAAACTACCAATTGACTCACTGTGATAAAATGGTCCCATTATTGTATTTGTAGTAGTGTTCTAATTGCTTATAACTCCAGGTTCGTCCACGGAAATATGATTATATGAAGACATGCATATGCTCTAATTTCATATTTGCTCTTTTGAATGTTCAACTATTGAAGAGTTATGGTTGTTAGATGCACTAATTCCCTTGAAAGATAGGTTATTAGTAGAATTAATTAAAGGGGCAGTGCTATGGTCAGTTTGGTTGGCAAGAAAAAAGTTTGTTTTCAAGGAGTAAAAGTTAATCCTAGACAGTGGGGACACAAACTTTTTGGGTTAAATCTAAAATTGCAGGGTCTGTTTTGAAATTATCCCTTATGTTGCCTAATGATATGTCTCACAAACTATAGTGAACTGTGATGAATTGTTATTCCAGGGGGACAGTGAATGGTGCGAGTGGGGAGCAGAGACAGTATGGTGATGAGTAGGGCGTCGGGAAGAGCCGAAAGACGGTCGATTTGGTAGGGATCCGTTTGGTAGGTCACCATGACCGCCGTCTACTCCATCTGTGTCAACTGTGTTTTTGAGCATCGTCATCCAGATATTGATATACGACCATTGTAATCTCAATTATAAGGTCGAATCACAGTTATTAATTTTACAAAATTGTTAAATTTTAATTTATTAAAAGTGTTCATTAGCAAATTGCAGGATATAAAACTCACAATTTAACAGTTATAACTGATGCTATAATTAATTACGAGAAAGAAATGATATCCATTTAATTGAGACATAATTACTAAAATTACTAATTTGATAGAATCATCATTTGTCATTCTAGAGATAGAAAGTTCTTATATATTTTTAAGCAAATTTGAAATACTATGTTAAAAAAATGCATTGACTTTTTGAAGCTGATGCGCACGAATATTGAAGTAGTCGCACATATCATAAAGCGGATCGAATGATAAAGGAGCCCATCGAACTTCAAAGTGAGTGATGTCAATCAGATGCACTCTCTTCCCCTAACTAAACATGTACATTTATTTACTAGATACATAGGTCTAAAATAGTAGATATAGAGTGTTCTTAAGTTCATCAAGTCTCTTTGTGAATTTAACTCCAAAATATATTGGATTGGCTTCAAATGACGAATTCAAACCGTTCAAACCAATATAGTACAAGTGTATGATCTGAATTTCTGAATTACACAAGTTATATGATTTGTACCAGTATGATATAAGTGCAAGACCTGAATTTTTGGATTGCACAAGTTTACAGTTGTGGGTTATTTCCTTTTTGTTTGTAACTTTGCATCGTGTATTACAGATTTACCTATAATATTAGTTCATGTTTTCAATAAGTATATTGTACGCATTATAAGGCACAAGATGTTTGCATAAATCAAAGGAAAACCTCAAAAATTCCAGCGAGGGGTAAATCTGTCCAATTTATAAAAAAAATTATAACTCTTAGGTCCTCTTGATTTTGATTCGAATTTCCTACAGCATATAAACAATACTTAAATGCACTTAATCTGATTTTTCCAGAATTTTTAGTTCAAAGAATTAAGGAAATATGACTTGATTAGGTCAACTCTCTCAAAATTGAATAAAGTCAACTTCTGTGTTGACTGAAATGAAAATTCACATTCTTATGCAAGTTTGATTAAAGCAATTACTCAAAATCCTTGGACATAGATCAAAAGTAGAAATTTACGAAAATTCAAAACAAATTCAATTAGTGCAATTTGGTGGATATTGTATACATCTGTTAGCTATTGTATATGTTTCTCCCGTACCTACCAATTAATGATTCAATGGATGTGGAAGAAAGAGAAGCAAATTCAGCAAGAGTTGAAAGCACAGAGTGTGACCGAGATAAGGCGTTTCAAGGTTAAGGAAAAATGAAAAAATAGCGGGTTGTATGTTCCTCTTTTGTTTCATTTCTGTTCGACTTGATTTCGACCTTGTTGGGATTGTGATGTTTTGAGGAAGTGTTTTTTAAATTGCCAAAGATTCACAAGAAAGCTGCTTACATATATAAAGTTTGTATACATTTCCATCCACCTCAAAAGGACTTGCCGAAGCAATGCAAGCCCCCGTTTAGTTTACAATAAAGTGAATCCTAACAAAAATATTTCTAGTATTGTTTTTTCTTTTATTTTTTGGTGTAATATGCCCACAGGCTCTAGATTGCTTTTGACAACATCATTTGCATCTTAACTACCTGTCCGCTGCCTCTTAGGAGTACATTTTTTGTTTAGCAGCTTCTTGAATTCTTTTATGTTCTCGATCTCCTAAGTGAAGATTTTTGAAATAAGCATATTGATAATTTCCGTCACTGTTACGTGGCAGCTTTGATCTCCAAGCATTTCTTTCCCCCCCCTTTTACCCCGCACATGTCGGAAGACTAAGCAAAAAATACAAACAGATATATGATTAGTGGCAATATAATAGAAAATATATATATAAAAAAGAAGATGCAGACAGCAAAGATCCCAAACCTAAATTGCACCCCAGGCAAAAATACATTCTTAGTAAAGCAACAAAACCCGTTTATCCAAAACTTTGAACATTCATGTGCAATATGCCACTCCCCGAAGGTCCCAAATAATTAAAGAGTTAACACAATTTTGCAAATTGAAGGACAATCAAATTGACCCTACCCCACCCCCTTCCCCCAAAGTAGCTCAGCCATTAGGTTCCATTATATCCATAGTGAAGTACATCCACTGTAATCCAATAGTCCCACGCATTATGCCGAAAGAAAATAAGCAATCAAATGCAAGGTGGCCCAACCTTCACAAGCACACAACAAAAAAAGAAAAGAGGAAATTCTGAAAATGGTTTGCAAGCTTTTACCTGCAGCCAACACCCCCAACCCCACAGAGTATAAATATTGCCAATTGCTTGCTGAGGAAAGATGTATTCATTTCCTGAGTTTCCAATATCACAATCTCAAACTCTATTTTGCTGAGGAAAGATATATTCATGTGTAATTCGTGGTGGAACTGTTATAGAAGTTACCAATTGACTGCTGATAAAATGGTCTCATTTCCAAACTTCATTAAAAAAAGAAAAAAAAACAGAAAGAAACAGAAACTGACAATGGAAATAAAAACTTCTAAACTATAGAAAAAACCGTGAGATATGCAATAAATATCATAACATGAGGTTATCTACCCCCTGTCTCAATTAAATCCGAATAGCGACAAATACTAATACCACGTGGTTGCAGATTTCACGAAAGCTATTAAAAAGTAATGCACCTTGTGATGTAGTTTTAGTGATTCCAATGCAGGGCAATGATGGAGCATCGTGACCACAGCTTCAAAATTGCTCTCATGAAAACATATGTTCACATCAAGGTGCTTCAAATTAGGAAAAGTTGGCACCTCTTTGCCTGGTTCCATCAAGACATGAAATGGATAGTCCCCCAGCTGTAGAAATCAGACAAAAAATCAAAAGAAATGGAACCAAAGCAGAAACCTACAATTCTGCCTTGTCATAATATTTAAGCATATATAGTTGTTGTACCTGTACAAGATCAAGCATACCAGCTAGCTTATCATAATATTTAAATTCTAACCTATAACACTCTTCCAGTAGCCGCTGACTTGTACTAGGCTACTACCCTTAGGAGCATTATATACATTGGGACTCCGGTTTTCATTAATACAAAAATAAATGTGGGACTAAAAGTGCGCTTGAAGTCCGTTTTTTCTTAAACTGGCAATTAACACATTTCCCTCGTAAATTTCTTAATTTCTTTTTAAGTTTTCTTTCTATTTGTCTCTTGTCTGTGGATCAACTTGTACATGCAACTGTAGATATATCTTAAAAATAAAATAATTACTATTATTTTGTATGTTAGGATTCTTTGTTCTTATGTTAGATAAGTTCTACATATCTCCAAAAATACTATTTTGTTATGAATATTACAATAATCCATTTTCAGCGAGAAACTTTTATGCACAAATTGATACCAGAACTCTTGAAGTCATCATGTCCTGCATTTGTATTGTATCAGATGCCATGCATGAACAGAATCCATGCAACATTGATTCTAATTATGGGAACAAATCCAAGTTTTCATGGAAAAACATACAATTAAAACTACCTTTCTGAATATTTTCTCTTTTCTTGGGTTTCTATTACATGGATTTTTGGCCCAAAAAAAAAACCAAAAGGAAACAACCATCTTGTGCTACATCGGTAGACATAAGTATAGATTTGCACAATCCAACAAAAGAAATTAGCTGGTGGGTTGAACCAGCACCAAACGATCACATAATGTTTTTGTTGGGAGTTCTTAAACCTTATATAGCATTGACAAACTTGAAATTTTAATGTAGGCTTAGCATTTTTTTTTATCTGACCATCCTGAGCCTGTTGTCACTACGAGAAATTGAAGTAACCCTGACAGTGATCCTAACCGTAAGATCAAGCTCGCAGTCAATCTGCAGTCAAGATTAAGCGTCTGGCTGCCAATTATTTAATCTAACACCAAAAAAAGAAATAATAAATTTCCGCGAACAAAAGGAAAGCAACCCCGTTCATAGGAAATTAACATAACAAAAAGAGAAAAAAAAAAAAGTACTTCCCGAGAGCCGCCTATCTTTTACTCTTTTAACCTAACCCTAGGCCAACGGCAGCCTCACCCAAGCCCCTCCTCTCTTTCAATCAGTGTTGCCTCTCAGCCTCCTTAATCTACTTTGATAAACGACACAATCTGATATAGAGAGAGAGACGAAGGGGAATGCCACTTGAGGAGATTTCCAAGCATAAAAAACACTCTGGGGCTCAAAATTGGGGGAACAAGGTAAAATTTAATTTGATTCTCAACATTTCAGCTCCATTTTCCCATCTACATTTGTATGATTATCTTACATTTCTATTTCAGTGTTTCCTATGTTTGTAAAAATGCCTAGTTTCCTAATTTTTAACAAAAAAGAAAAACAAAAAGAAAAGTTAATCGCTGAGAGAAGCAAAACAGTAAATACAAAAATAAGGTTTGGGAGATGGAGCTTATTACCATATGTTCCTCCAAATCAAGGCTAAGCTCTTCCACATGTGAGATACAGTTCAGAAACTGAGCAATAGCAGGGATGTGTTAAGGCTTTCAAGGGTAACAACAGCTTTTCTTATGAATGGAATGTCTCCATGGATGTGTGGTAAGTTTTCACGGGCTTCAAAATTTTTGAAAGAAAGGAACTCCTATGAAGGCATGGATAGCCCAAGAGAATAAGGTTCTGGAGAAGTATCGAAAAGAAGCAGCTCCAGTCTTTTTATCGTCCGGGAGGAGAGGCAAACAATCCCAGCCAACACATAAAGTTGTAAATCTTCCAAACAACACAATTGAGAGAGTAGCCCCTGGAATTGAGTCGAGTTGAGTTTAGTCAAATTGATAGAAAGGCTTTTCAAGCGGGTGAAAGCGATTGTGGAAGGAAAAGTCATCTCAGGTATAATGAGAATTGAAAGAGATTCGAGAGTGCTAATGGAGAAGACAGCGTGGAGAATGGATTCAAAGAAACAAAGGCCATCGATGATGAGGTGGCGAAGGCGGAGAGAATGGGCATGGATCAGCAAAGAAGAGATGAACGAGTCAGTGGTATTACATTGGAGTGGATTGCTGATCTCAAGGTGGAGGCGGGGGAGAGGGTTGGAGGATGTGCGACTGAGGATGGCGCTGGTGGCCATGGCAACGAAAGTTTTTCTTCTGAAGTGGTTAAAGAATTTGATTGTGAGGTCCACGGAAGGGGAGTTCTTCCAGAGGTAGCGGAAGCGGCGGGAGAGAACAGAGGTTCGACTGGCGGTGCAATTTGGGAGCAGAGAGAGTATGGTGATGAGCACCTCGTCGGGGAGAGCCGAGAGACGGTCGATTTCATCGGGATTTGATGAGCAGCTCGCCATGGCACGATGGCCACCGTCTGCTCCGTGTGTGTGTCAAGACTCAAGAGAGTTGTTGATTTGGGGTTTACAATTACAACTTACACAAGAGTTGGACGGTTTCACAAACAAACAGATCAATTGTGTTTTGTGTATGAGTATGACCATTATTATCTAAATATTTCATATATGACAGTTTTAATCTATTTCATTCTTGTTTCGATCAAGATGATCATAATTAAACAATCAATTACTGTCTTCTCAAATATCAAATATCTTCCGTACTTTAAGATTCAATGGTCTCAATTTGACTATTTTTTGTTAAATATTTAATAAATAGTAAAAAAATTCAAAAAAATGTAAAATTTAATCTGAAAGCACATTTTATTGTGGAGATCATGTTGAACAGTTTGAATCGATGATTTAGAATTTCAAAATGTAAAAAATAATTGTTGTAACTCAAATTTGTTGTAACTAGATTCCTCCTCTATATATATATATAGAGAGAGAGAGGGGATCAAGTTACAACAAATTTGAGTTACAACAAAGTTACAATAACTATTTTTTTCATTTTCAAAGTCCAAATTATCAATCCAAATTGTTCAACATGATCTCCATAATAAAATGTGCTTGCAGATCAAATTTTACATTTTTTTGAATTTTTTTACTATTTATTAAGTATTTTACAAAAAATAGTTATATTTCAGATCATTGAATTTTGTACCCATCTTAATAAATAGTAAAAAAATTCAAAAAAATGTAAAATTTGATCTGCAAGCACATTTTATTTAGATAATCATGTTGAACAGTTTGGACCGACGATTTGGACTTTGAAAATGAAAAAAAATGGCTGATGTAACTTGATCCCTCCTCATATATATATTTAGGCAAATTCTTCTATACACCTAAGGACCTATTTGTAAAATGAGCATATTTTCATTTTCAAAGTTCAAACAGTCGATCCGACCGTTCAACATTATCTCCATATTAAAATGTACTTGGAGGTCAAATTTTACATTTTTTTTTTTATTTTTTTACTATTTATTAAGATGGTTACAAAATTCAATGGTCAGAATTTGACTAGTTTTGTAAAATACTTAATAAATAGTAAAAAAATTCAAAAAAATGTAAAATTTGATCTCCAAGTACATTTTAATATGGAGATAATGTTGAACGGTCGGATCGACTGTTTGAATTTTGAAAATGAAAATATGCTCATTTTACAAATAGGTCCTTAGGTGCATAGGAGCATCCCTCATATATATATATATATATATATATATATATATATATATATATATATATATATATATATATATATATATATATTTATTCACTCAACAATCTCGTTTCCTGTTATAGGTATTAGTGCATGCCATCGACAACCAAATAAACTTATTAAACAGGCACAGCACCAGTAGTTAATATTTAACTGACCAATAGGTTTAATTGAACCCGATTCGAAAGTTCTTAACGGTTTATTTGAACAAGAACACAAACCATTCCACGAAAAGAAAAGAAAAAAAAGAAATGAAAAGAAACCATCGAAAGCTAAAAAATACAAGAACTTTTAAAAAAATGATGGAAAACAAGCCGGAGAAATCTCAAAATTAGGTGTTCGACGAACTGACCAATTAGGTGTTGTACACATGTTACTTTTTTTCATTTTTTAATAAAGAATTAAATTAATACTTTATAAATTTAAAATGAGTTTCAATAAACAACACAATAAATTTGATAAATTTATTAGTTTTTTAAAATTTTAGAAAGATAAATATAGTGTATACAAATTTCAGTTTTAATTTAGAAAGAAGTAAACTAATACTCTATTAGTTTTTAAAATTTTAAATGAAAAAGATACATAATTTCAGGATTTATAAAAGTGTGTACACACACAAAAAGGGCAAAAAAAAAAAAAAATTCTGTCTACCTCAAACTCATCGACCCAAGCTGCTCTTGAAAAGCGAAACTGTGAAAGTTCAAAATTCAAACAAACAAATTCCAAAATCTAAACAACAACTGGATAAGGCATTGATAATTTGTAGAGAACATGATTCCAATGTTAACTTATAATATATGATCACGGATGCACTATGCAAGGAGTGGGAAACCGAAAAGGCAGAGGGCTTGCTACAGAAATTGCCATAGAATAGAATTAATCCATGGATGTTATGACTTACATATCACATAACAACTCCTCTACCTTTTCAGTCTCCTCCTCCTTGCTCTGCTTTCTCTTCGGAAGCACACCTATCTTAAATTTTACTAAAATTTGAAAGGAATGCATCAGGTATCTTTACCATTTTTGGTTTGATAGAGAGCTTTCGCTGCTAGTTAGGGGAAGAGGGATTAGAATGGGAGTAGTTGGAGGATGTGGTTGGGCATTTATTGGATTTTATAAAGCCTTTCCCATAATGGTCCAAAAGGATATCGGAAATCGGATAAAACAATTCAAACTTAGCTGTAAGTCACAAATTTGAGAATTATTCATCAATTATTTGCGAATTATTTGTTTATTTTGTGATGACGAATCCAACGTTGAATTATTTAATTAATTGAACTTTGATTGAATAATTCACGAATAATTCACAAATTTTACGATTTTTTTCTGAATTTTTTTTTTTACTTCCTTGTGAGACTGAGATCTCTGATCCGGATAATTCCGAATTATTTCCGAATTATACTCAAATTGTTCGAATCATAAAATTTTGACTTTATCGAACCAAACCTGAATAATTACTTTGTCACCATAAACTGGACAATGTAAAGATAGTAGTTGGAAAACGATAGGACCTTGACCAGGTCTAATGTAACGGCACATACAACTATACAAGTCATGTGATGTGAAGATGAGTTAATTTAATCTAATCCTATTTTCCTTTCAGGTTTTCAGAAATTTAAAAATCAAAATTTTGGGAAAGAAATTGATTTTTTTTTTTTCAAAAATATATGGAACCATACTAATGGTAAGATCCAATCAAGAAATGGTTAATGGAACCACACTAACGAATAATGATACGTCCAGAAAATACTGAAACCGTACCAATAGTGCGCTCTCAAAATTGCCTAGTTTGTAAAATTGTCATAATTTATAAAAATGCCCTAGTTTTATAGTTTGAAAAGGAATTCATTATTTTTTCTTCAAAAAATAAATGAAACGAACACTAATGATACAGTTCCACCAATATAAACGCATAGAAATGCATCAATGGTACCACCATCTTAGCCGAAATTTTTATTAATAACATTTTAAAAAAAATAATAAACCAAATAACCATCGTTTTCTGACAATTATAAATCTAGCACGGCTGCAGAATACCGGAGCGGACCCATATGAGGGAGGCCGCAGAATGCCGGAGCGGACCCTCATATGGGGCCGCAGAATGCCGTAGAGGTCCCTGGGGCCTCAGAATGCCGTAGAGGACCCTTTATTTTTTTATTTTAAAAATACGAAATTGTAATTTGTTAAGAGTTATTTATTTAATTTCGAATGTGGTTTAAATTGATTTTTGGTCGTATCGTATTCGTTTGGAATATTTTCGATATTTTAGATATGTGCTTTCTTTGAAATTATTTTGTGTGCTCTGAAATTATTTTAGATATGTGGTTTCTTTGAAATTATTTTTTAATTTGATATATAGATGGAGAAAATTCTTCTATTAGATCTCTAGTAAAATATAAAAAGTCTTTAAAAAATTAGATGGAATGTTTCTATTATATCTAACTTTTATGATACTCTATCTATTTTCATAAAATCTTTTTTACATTACTAGAGAAAATTAAAAAAAAAATTAGTTGGGATCTGTAGAATTCCTAATGATTCTAACTTTTTTATTTTTAAAATCGGTAGAAATTCCTACCAATTTTTCTATCAATAAAAAAACCTGATGCATTCTTTTCATTTCTCTCTCTTTCTTTCTATTAATTTATCCAGAAAAAAAATTCTCTGTAATCCGTGTGGTTTGAGCCTTGCTGGTCATTATTCAATTTATTAATTAATTCTAATCAAATGAATATATGAAAACGGGTCTATTTGCATTTTACAATATATATATTTATGTTGAGGAAATTTTCTTGTATCTTGCATAGGGGTGGAAACAGAGCAAATTCGGAGTGGATAATGGTAAAACTATATCCATATCTCTTTTTAATTTTTCAGATACGGATACGGATTGGATATCAGCTGGATACAGATATGGATACGGATCGGATCGGATCAGATATTTATTAAAATAATATTAAAAAAATATCAAAGTTCATAATATATATCTATTTTAATGATGAATAACAATATTTTTTCATAATATATATTAAAATATATAATATATATCTACTATCGGATACGATACGGATAATTGAAACGTAAAACCATATCAGTATCCATATTCACACGAATATTCAGATATTAGATATCCACATCTAATTTATCTAATTTTTCAAATACGGATCGAATACGTATCGGATATTATCCATACCTTTTTCACCCCTATTCTTGCATCACCAATTTTCTACCGAAATTTTTATTTCTACCATTTTTGAAAAAATAATAAACCAAATAACCATCGTTTTCTGACAATTATAAATCCAAATCCCCAATTTTCTACCGAAATATTCCAAACGAATACGATACGACCAAAAATCAATTTAAACCACATTCGAAATTAAATAAATAACTCTTAACAAATTACAATTTCGTATTTTTAAAATAAAAAAATAAAGGGTCCTCTACGGCATTATGAGGTCCCAGGGACCTCTACGGCATTTTGAGGCCCCAGGGACCTCTACGGCATTCTGCGGCCCCAGGGACCTCTACGGCATTCTGCGGCCTCATATGAGGGTCCGCTCCGGCATTCTGCGGCCTCCCTCATATGGGTCCGCTCCGGTATTCTGCGGCCGTGCTAGATTTATAATTGTCAGAAAACGATGGTTATTTGATTTATTATTTTTTCAAAAATGGTAGAAATAAAAATTTCGGCCATCTTAGTTCTTGACAAATATGTGATCTGTCTAGTTTGAAGGTATTAATTATTGCGATCTACACCCGATGGAACAAATTGAATTTCTAAATTTCTAAAAAAACATCGAGTCAGGAGGTCATGTGATTGCCATGTGAAGGAGATTCAAATTCAAATTTAATCTGCATGTACATAATTTCTAACTCTCATATAGAGTCAGAGGGCCATGTGATTGTTGCCATGGGAAGGCGATTCAGGTTTAATTTAATCTACATTTATCACAATTTTCTAACCCTAGAGGACAACATCGAGCCCACAAAAATAATGGAATCAACTCTGACCTTCACTGGAACTAGTGAATCAAATATTTCAAATAATCAAACCTGACCTCCACTGAAACTAAGAGGCCTCCCAACAAAACCTGTTATCTCACAAAAAAAAACAGACAAAAAACCCAACCTTCTAGGAATAATTATTTTTTAAGTCAGAAGATTATAACTTGCAAAGAATGATTTCATCAAGATTTTTTTTTTTTTAGTAATTTGATTACATTCAGGAAGGAAAACTAGGAAAAAAAAAATAGGATTTCTGTTTCTGCTAAGACGGGTAGCCATCTTTCATGAACTCATGCTTCCTAATTAGAGAGAGAAAAAAAAGATATCCTAATATTTCTCAATAACCTTTGCTTTCTTGAAGCAATGAGTGAATTGATGAAGATGGTTGGCTGTGTAAAATATCATCTTGATTGTTCTAGTGCAGAGCTAGCTTTACCAAATTAGAGATGAGATGTGCATTCTATTTTTGTGGCATGGTAAAATGCATTGAACAATACTGGTAAATATCTGGTACATACATATTAGAAAGGTCAATAGATGTGTTAACCTAAACTAAGAGAATATTTCTATTTAGATCCAGATCGTCCGATCAGAATCCGCACAAGTTTTAAAGCTCCTATTCATTTTACCTTGGGCAGGATTGACTCCAATTCTGATCAAACGGGCCGGACCTAAACAGAAATATTCTGTTATCTTAGAGGATATGGACCCTAAAGATGTGGGCCTAGAGATGCATTCAACGGAATTTGGGCTAAGATGGTCCTAAATTGTGAATCCATACCTCTGAGGTAACATAAAATTTCTTTTTGGATCACAGCAGTCTGATAGGAATCCGGGTCAATTCGGTCCGAGGTGGAACCTTAGGTGATACGAATTCCCTGAATTGTAAGGGCTAATTCATCTGCGCATTTCACAAAATACAAATCCAATTTTGTTTTGCGCAGTAAGACTGGTCTTAATTAGCAGTAATTAATATCTTTGTTTTGAATGAGAGGTGCAGCTAGTGCTCAGTAGTAGGAAGTAGGAACTAGGAACTAGGAAGAGAGAAGGGAATGGGGATCATTTGAGAATGTGATTAAAAAGCATAGCAAATTAAGTTCGTTTTCAAAAGATAAATGATTTGGATATATAATTGGATTAAATTAGGATTTTTGGATCACCTGAATAGCTAGCTACATGAAGAACTGCATACCTAATGCCACACTTGATCAATAATAAGATATTGTTTCCAATCTTTCCATGATTATTGGTGACTTTATTCAAAATCAAAGAGTTTAGCTTCAAAAGAACATGAATTTTTAAAAATTAATCGTATGCAATTAGTTCTCAAAGAAAATAACCTTAAACTATTTAAATCATCTATTTAAAGAGGGTTGCTAACTATCGTCCGCACAAATTGCCCGGCTCTCATCGGATACAGAATTCATCTTTCTTTTACTTCAAAATCCGTGCGTGATTCATTTTTTAAATGTACATATTCATTATATTTCGTGCGTAAAAAAATGTCAATATAATAAAACCAGATCTATAAGATTTGTCCCGTAAGATTGTTTTCCTCAAATTGAACGGTAGAAATTTTCAAAAAAAATTTCTTTCAATATGGATAATCTTAGATAGGACTTGAAATCAGGGGCGGATCTACATTCACCCGTACGGATGCTAAACCACCCCTATAATTTTAAAAGTTTTAGTTATATATATTGAATTTTAATTGAATTTTATTATTTTAGAACTTGTATATAGTAGAGCTTTCCTCATAAATATTACATGTTTACTTGTAGCCTAGTGGTTAGAGTTTATTTTGTGATTGTAGAGAGATTGGATTCAGTTCCTACTAACAACTTATTTTGATCAACGGTCCTGATCCAAACTCAAAATTTAAGTTACTTGAAATATCTACTTACATAATGAGGATTCAAATAGTTCATGTATTTCATGTCTCATTCGTATTTCACATCCTTATCTTTGTTGTCAAACTGCAAACTGCTCAACATGATCTACATATTAAAGTGTGCTTCAAGACCAAGTTTTATACTTATTAGAAATATTTTACTTTATTTTAGATAGATAAAAAATTACTATTTTTTATAAGATTCTAGATTATTTAAAAATAATAATTTTGTACCTATCTAAATAAATAGTATTTTCAAAAAAATATATATTTTTAAAAAATATAAAATATGGTCTCCATATATATTTTAATATGGAGATCATATTAAGCCGTTCGAATAAGTTATTTGAACTTTAAAAACATAGATAAGAAAGTGAAACACAAATGTGCATTCCATCTCAGGTGTGTCTCGCTCTTAAAGAAAGCTAGTGCCAATAATCTTTCCTTCTTTCCACCATACAGGTGTACTGCCACCTTGAAAGTTAATTGAAATATTAACGGTTACATGTGCATTCCATTTGCAGCCTTTCAATTAAAAACAAACTGTTTTGCATTTTTTTTTCCTCTAATACAACCAAACCAAGAGTTCATAACTAAGCTCCCTTTTCACCATAAAAAAAATAAATAGGAAAAAGAAAAGAAAATGAAAACAGAACACAAGCATGGTAATAAAACTTTATACTTGCATTAGATAGTTCTAGATAATCCCAATTTAAGTGATACATATTAACAGAACACAAGCATAATTATAAAACAGTACTGATTACATGTTTCCGTCAGAAATCCAAATACATGCATCCCAACAACAGCTCAATGCCTAAATTGACTAGTTTGGTTTTGAAATTTAAAACAAAAATCCTTAGGTTTTGAAATTTACACACTATATGAATGCAACAACTAATGGCTACCAACAATATCATGCAAGTTCGCATTATATTTTCTCCCTCAATCAGTCTTTACATGGATATAGATTGTTATCAACTAATTAGGTGATTAGAAAAATCAGTCTCTCAGTTTTTTTGTTGAACACATGTATACCAATTTGTTAGATGAATAAATGCACAAACACAATATCTTGGGATGACAGCTGATAGAAAATAGTTGTGCATGCTACTTCCGCAACCCGTTCTTTGCTCATGAGATTGGTGCTCATAAGCTGATTATCATAGAGAACTTTCCATCCATGAAAGATATTCGAGTTTTTAGAAATCCAATCTTGGAGTCTCAAATATTCTAATTGAAGAATGCCCAAATCTAAAAACTATGGATTAATTAGAGCTTGTCCTCAGTTGAGATCTCTTTTTCTTTAGCTTTGAATTGATATCTCTTATTTTTTAACCAATCTCATGAGCAAAGAACGGATTGCGGAAGCAAGACAGAAAAAGATAGCCAAAGCGAGCATTTGAAGAGGAACAGGAACTGGAGCCCGCAAGTCGCTCCTTTGCCTTGATCTGACAAAGGTCAATGACATCATCGGCATCATACATGACATCCTGCTCTTCCTGTGCTTGCTCTCGGCATCGGCAATGACACATTGGATGTCACAAACGGTCTCGCCGAGCTTGTTGATCTGGCCAGAGATGCCCAGCGGCATGCCCATGGCCACCTCCTCCTGTATCATTTGCATAGAAGTTTGCTAAACTTTGACCGGAAATCAAGTATCATCGCCATGTTTGTTTTAAATGAGAGCTAGCTACAGCTAGTTCTGAGTATGAAGAGAGATTGAAATGGAGACGGTGTGGTTGTTATACTAAATTTCTTTCATTATATATTTTCCTAGGATCAATAGCAGGACGGGTCCACCCACCCAGGCACCCACCAAGATAAAGGTTGGAGAGCGACAGACAGGGGCGGATCTAGAATTTTCGTCAGGGGGCAAAAAAATATCGAATCGGGTTTAAATCCATTAACTAAATAAGTACTCAACAGAAAATAATATTTTAACTTATACTTTCCAATACTTTGACTTGTAATTTCTGATGCTCTGACTTATAATTCTAATTACCAATAAAAATTCAACAGATTTATTTCAATTTTAACCATAAATTTAACTCGAATTATAAATTAAACTTTTAGAGGGGGATAAAAAAAATTTCAAGAGGAGGCAAAGTCGGTCGGAACCGATAAATCTCCACTAAAACTCAAAATCTAGGGGGGGCAGCTGCCCCCCCTAGAATACTCTGGGTCCACCCCTGGCGACAGGACCTTCACCAGCTCTAATCTAATGGCATGACCTAACCTTCATTTATAAGAAAACAGAGAACCTAGTTTTCAATATAGCCGGAAAAAATCATTTCTTAAATAAATGCTTACCACTGAGCCACGAATTGCACAAGGTATTAAGAGAAAGTTCTTCCTATCATTTAATTATTCCTAACTAAACATCAAGGTTACTTTTACATTTCTCTAATTATTTACCGGAATGATCACCGGAATGGATTATAGATATGTTAATCAGTGGACCGGTCCAAAATGGCCCAAAGTTTTTATCTAACTTTGCTTTTTCTTTTCCTTACAAAATAATAATAATAATAAAAAAACAAGTAAAGAGGGAATCCGGAATCCAGGGTACGTTTGATTTTATGACTTCGCATCCTCAAAGATATCTTTATCTCATATGTTGCGTGACTTTTTGAAAAATCACAACCGTTGAAAGACGTTCTGCACGAATCTCAAAGCTCAAATAATACTGCCCTGCGCTATCGCGAATAGGCACCGGATGCGTCGGTGACACAAAATATGAGATATCTCAGAGGATACGCCGGCATTTTTATTAATATCCAAAGTTTAATAAAAATTAATTAATATACCCAGTTCTGCTGGGAAGTTATAAAAATGTCCATACCGGTCATTTTCTGACCGGTACTAAAATTTTTTTTTCAATACAGTACCGGTCATTTTCTAACCGGTACTTAATTTTTTTTTTTAGGATGGGCATAACATAGTTGGATAGAAGAAAAAGTCATAGGAAACTCGGATTGAAGTTTGCACTCGGTTTGGCTAAGATCAAACAAATGCATTTGGTTAGATGCATGTGTTACATTGGTTGCATGTATTGGTGCATCATCGTTGTTTTTGCAATGAAACATCGATGTTTTATTAGCCGGGTAGTGCTAAATAAATATCGGTGCGTCGTTGATATTTTTGTAATGAAACATCGATGTTTATTAGGATGCTGATTATTGTCAAATTAAATTTACTAGCCGCAAACACTAAACTATGTTTTTTTGCAGTGTCGTATGACACTAAAGTCACGCGGCCAATGAATTTAATTTGATAATAACCAGCATTCTAAATTGAGTACTGATGCTTTTTGCAAGACTTACGACGGCAGAAGTGCATTGATGTTTCATTGCAGAAACATCAGCGATGCACCGATGTTTTTTTATCACTACTCGGCTAAAAAAACATCGATGTTTCATTGCCAAAACATCGATGATTCATCGATACATGCAACCGATGTAACACACGCATCCAACCAAATGCATTTGTTTAATCTTAGCCAAACTGAGTGCAAACTTCAATTCGAGTTTCTACAACTTTTTCTTCTAGCCAACTATACTAGACCCATCCTAAAAAAAATATATATTAAGTACCAGTCAAAAAATGGCCGGTTGCATCGATACATGCAACCGATGTAACACACGCATCCAATCAAATGCATTTGTTTGATCTTAGCCAAACCGAGTGCATACTTCAATCCGAGTTTGCTACGACTTTTTCTTCTAGCCAACTATGCTACACTCATTCTAAAAAAAAAATATTAAGTACCGGTCAGAAAATGGCTAGTACTGTATTAAAAAAAAAATTGGATACCGACCATTTTGTGCTGGAAATGAATTAAATTGAGTACCGGCCAGAAAATGGCTATTACGCACATTTTTATAACTTCTCAGCGGAATTGAATATATTAATTAATTTATATTAAACTTTGGATATTAATAAAAATGTCGGGAGGATACGCACTCTGATTTTATGGGATGTTACCTAATAGTCTAATACAAAGAAAGAAAGAAACCAGGTCAGGTGGTGTGACTGGTGTCCCAAACCATTAATTGGGTGCAGTCCCATAGATTATTGTTTCCCCAGTTTCCAAGGCATATATAGCATTTGGTTTAGACTAAAACCAAGGGCTCCCAAGCCTTTATAAATAAAACCCGAATCTCTTCCCCTCTTTTAACCCCACCCAAATATTTCTACCTTTTCTTTTCAGTTTCAGTTAAACCTCAAATGGCTTCCTTACAAGCATGGATTGCGGAGCACAAGCTCACAAGCATTGGTAATTAAGGAAGAGCAATTTTTTGGATTACCAAGGAAGAGCAATTTAGAAAATTGAATTATACGAATGTGACCTCCAACACTTCTTTTTTTTTTTTTAATTTAAGTATGTTGTTTATGTTTGGTTTGTGTTTTTGACTCTAGGGGCATTTTGGGCAACTGCAGTTGGAGCCTCTTGTGCATACAATGCTAAGACAACACCATTAAAGCCTAGTCTTCGTCTCATCCATGCCAGGTAACTAAAGATACAATTAATGACACATAATTAACATTTTAAATTTTAAAAATAGTGGTATCCAAACAATATTTAAATCTGATAAAATAAGAATTAAGTAAGATACTCTTGCTGCTCTACTGGACAAAAATGAAAAATATAATTAAAGAAGAAACCTAAAATAGCTTCTTAATATAATTTTGTTTTCTTTACTTCACATATTTCATGAAATCCAGGATGCATGCACAAGCATTGACACTGGCAGTGCTGTCGGGTGCCGCAGTGTTACATTACTACAATACAAACTATGACGATGCTGGTATAAGGGGCAATCGTAATAACAACAATGATAGCTCCCATTCTCTGTCTTTTGATAGCAGGAAAGGTTGATGAGCTGGTGGATTTAGAATGACTGATCTCTAGTCAACATAATTATATGACCCGGATGTATTTTTGTTGGGAGATTGAACTTTTATTTAGAGCTAGAACAAGAAAATCTTTGTATTTTACTTCCATGAGCTTTTCTTAATTATGTGTATGTGTTTATGCAAATAAATAAGTGAATTTAAGGTAGTGCTTTACCAGTATTCTTTTTTTTTTGTTTTGACAATCAATGTTTATTTATGAAGAAATCGTATTACACTGGTAAGATTAGAGCCCTTCCAATCTTCCATTGAAGAAATCGTATTATACTGGTAAGCCTAACCGCACTCACTAGGCAATGGCTCTGATTTGATACAAAGAAATGGTGAATCCATATATTATTATATTTGCTTTCAAAAAATAAAAGAGCGAAATAGTTTACACTTTACAGTAGAGAAGATTCTAACTTTTGGTGTTAGCTTTTAGAGAAATATTAATAATGTTGGGGCATCTGACCTGAATTTACAAGAATAACACTTTTTTATTTTTATTCAATGTTATGTGTTTGGTTCAAATTTATGTATTTTACTTTTATTAGACGCGCACTGGTAATCTGGTAAATTGAACAGTGTCAAGACGAGAATTTTTGTGTTCAAAACTGTGCAGTTATTTGTGTAGCGAATCAAGGCAGCTAAATTGAAAAGAAAATCATAAAGAATATACGGTTGCATGCATAGAAAACCATTAATCGTACTTGATTAGTTCCTCCTTTTATAAATTTACTATTAACTAGTTAGAAAAAGAATATATTTTTTTATCAACATGGACCATCTTGGATCAGCCAGCTGCTCATTAGTTGCTTATTTTAGTTCCACGGTAAAATACTTGGAGTAGAACTAGGGTGTGATGTGCTCACCAAGTCATTTGGTGAGCACACCTCCAAAATTTTTTACTATTTTTTGGAAATTTTTTACTATTTTTTCAGAATTTTTGAAAATCAGTGTTTTTTGAATTTTTTTTTTATTTAATGAAAAGTAATGATTTTCAAAAATTCTGAAAAAATAGTAAAAAATTTTCAAAAAATGTAAAATTTGGTCTCCAAGCACATTTTAATATGAAGAACACGTTGGAAGGTTCGAATCGACTATTTGAACTTTAAAAATGCGGTTTTTAGAGGTATGCTCACCAAATGACTTGGTGAGCACATCACACCCTAGTTCTACTCAAATACTTGTATGTTTAACAAGACCAGTTATGGTATTGTTTTTGCACAGGAGAAATGAGAAATGTATGAAAAGGATAGAAATACGCATGTATATCTCATGTGTTCAATACGAATTCTATGTAGGCAAATGAGAGAAAAATATCACAATTTAGGCAGACATAATGTTAGAATTTTGCTCATTCAATGTATGTAGATGACAAAAAATCCAAAGGCCATTACAGTTAGTTTGCAGATTTTTTAACACGCTTAGGCTAGTATAATTGTGTCAAATGAAACTTGGACTTATAAGCCTGTCCTTTTTTTTAGATTTTTTTTAAATCTAAGTGCTCAATAAATAACTTAAATGAAATATTGGTGGAAATTAAATTAAAAAAATAACTCAAGTATCTTCACTTAACTCAAATCTTCTTTTTACGATTATAGTTTTATTGCATAAACAGTTGTTGTGAGATTCATGATGAAATTGATTGAAAAACTCAAATTGGAGCTGAGTAAACAAATAAAATAAAAAAAGTAGAATTATTTTTCTTTTAAGTATGTTGTAGAAACATATTTTTAGAAACGTGTATATTTGTACAGCTTAATTTCGTTATTGGCAAAAAAAAGTAGTAATTTTGAAACAGTAACTGGAGTGATACATGACATTGATACAAGATTAACAAAATTAATTTAAAAATTCAATTATATTGGAAAATAATTTTATCAAAATTGTAACGATCTACCTAATAGACAATGAAATTTCCTCTCACATCTATCTATTCTTTAACTATTTTAGATTTTGCCAAAACACTTAATAGATAACATTTTATTTATTTACATAGGTACAAATAACAGGCAAATAACAAAAGAGGAACCCAATTGAAACAAGGTGCGCAAATTAAAAGCTTGTATTGTTGCAAACTAACATAAATTTAAAATAGCTCTAACAGAGAAGGCTCGCTTTGAGGGGTATAATGGTAATTTCCACCAATATCTACATTGCCATTGCTTATGTTGTCGTAGTGATGAAAAATTGCTGCACCAGAGAGCACGGCCAATGTCAATGCTTGCGCATGCATCCTGAATTTTATCACATAAAAAAAAAAGTAAATTAACTTGGGTTTTTTAATTATGAATTCTAATTAATTTTGATCCACAAAAACACAATCATATAAAAGAAAACTTTATTAGGGATTATATATTACCTGGCATGGATAAGACGAAGGCTGGGCTTGAAAGGTGTTCTCTTGGCACTGTATGCTAATGAGGCCCCAATTGTTGATGCCCAAAATGCCCCTACAACATTAAAAACAGTAATAATAATTTAATATTAAATAAAAAACCAAAAAATAAAATAAAATTAATTCGAAAAATTCTCCTTGTAATCCAAAACTAATTAAGAAAAGAGAATTGGTCCTTTGATACTATATGTGGTGAATTCAGAGAATTGGATATCCTCAATTACCAATGCTACTGATCTTGTGCTCAGCAATCCATCCTTGCAAGGAAGCCATTAATTTCTATGGAACTTGGAGGTTAAAACTTTGAAAGAGAAAACTATTTGTTGTTTAGAACTTGGAAGTAGTGATATTGTTTGAGTGAGATTCTGAATGGTTGATTGATTTGGGCTCTTTTTATAGGGTTTGGAGCCCTTTTCCTTTTACTAGTTTTATGAGCCCTTGGTTTTAGTCAAAACCAGATGCTTGCTGCTCTTTCCACATTGTCAGTGCAAATTTATTTATTACTTGGGGCTCAAACCCTAGATTTGGAGCTACTGGGTTCATTGCATTCTGTTGCTTTTTGTCAGTCTAGTCGGTTGTAATCCATGTGCTACAACTTACTATCAACGAATTCATATCACCTGGGGCTGGTATGTTTGGATATGTTTGGATGGTTAATAATTTGGATTCTTCAGAATAACAATATGTATCTAAATAACATTTTTGTTATTCGAAATAGCTAGAACATTTATTATACTTTATTTTTTTGTAAATATTGGAATAATTGATATGGACTATTTGGAATAACAGTATGCATCTAGAAAAAAAATATTTTTATTCTCGGATTTTCTTCTACACAATCTTAAAATGACGAAGTTGACATCACTTTTGTCATCTCCACATCCTGATAATTTGTTTGAAACCTCCACTTGTCTATTTTTTTTTGTCTTAATTAACACTTTGTTACACTATTATTTCTCAGTTACAGCTATTCAATATTCTAAATGTATAATTCAAATAACATTTTTACTAATCCGAATAGTACTATTTTCACACTAATCTAAAAATCTCTATTATTTCCTTTATTCTTATATACTAATCCTCAATTTCGTTATTCTAACTATTCTAGCTTCCATCCAAATATACCGATAACATAATATTACTATTTAGATTCGGACCGTCTCATCAGAATCCACATGAATATTAAAGAGAGTCCCGTACATTCCACTTCGAAGCAGATTGGTCCAAAAATTGATCAAACTGTCTAAATCTAAGCAGAAATATTCTGTTACCTAAGAGGATATGGACTCACCATCAAGTACCATGATAAGCTAAAAAGTAGTTAACTTTGAAACTGCCGACATTTTTATTAATATCCAAAGTTAATTATAAATTAATAAATTTACTCATGATTCGCGAGTTTTTTCCAAAAATATCCAAACCGGCCATAAAATGGCTGGTTTCCTCTTTTTTTTTCTAGAGACACTATGAAGAGCAAGATAATGAAATCTAACACTGAAAATTCAAATTTTTTGTTTACATTATTTGTTAGATTAGTTCTTTTGATTTATAATTAGCATATTTATACTAAAATACACTAGATTACTTGAAATTATGTTGAATTACACTATATTATATTAATTTACGCTAAATTATGTTAAATTACGCCAAAATATAGTAAATTTCGGTAAATTACTGTGTGTCTTCATAGTAATATATAATTAGAAACTATTTTTTGTTTCTCTTTTATCTTTATAGCTATTTATAATTAAAAACTATTTTTTTAAGAGACTATGAAGAGCAAGATAATGAAATCTAACACTGAAAATTTGAATTTTTTGTTTAAATTATTTGTTAGATTACTTCTTTTGATGTATATTTAGCATATTTATACTAAAATACGCTAAATTACTTGAAATTATGTTGAATTACACTATATTACATTAAATTACGCTAATTACATTACATTACGCTAAAATACGCTAAATTACGGTAAATTACATATGAATAGGGACGATATCTTCACTGAAAAGGCGAAAAATAACGATGAAACTTCAAACGGTCATAAAACGGCGCTCGAGTGTCTGATTTCAGTAAATGACCACTTTTCAGAAAGCTTGCAAAAATACGCATGCGTCAGTGCCAGCAATGCTAGTTTTCAAAATTCAAAATTGCCAAAAAACTAAGGAAAGAGCCTCAAAACTTGAGTTGAAATTTTCGATTAAGATTTTTATTTCTATTATTCAATCTAAGTAGCTCAGTAAATTAGTTACATAATGAACTTGTAGAATACCAATTTTTACTATTTTCTGAATTTTTTTACTATTTTTTATGATTAATGAAAGATGGCACAAAATCGGTCTACTTTAGCGTAATTTACCGTATTTCAGCATAATTAGCGAAGTTATTGTAATTTACCGTAATTTAACATAATTTATTGTAATATAGTGTAATTCAATCTAATTTCAAGTAATCTAGTGTATTTTAGTATAAATATGCTAATTATAAATCAAAAGAAGTAATCTAACAAATAATTTAAACAAAAAATTTGAATTTTCAGTGTTAGATTTCATTATCTTGCTCTTCATAGTGTCTCTAAAAAAAAAAAAAAAGAGGAAACCGGCCATTTTATGGCCGGTTTGGATATTTTTGGAAAAACTCGGGAATCATGGGTAAATTTATTAATTTGTAATTAACTTTGGATATTAATAAAAATATCGGTTGAAACTGTGGCACCTTACAATTTAATCTTAGTTTTTTCTTGGCTTTTTTTTGTTCGAAGTATTAAAGAAATAGCACAAACATAGATATCCTTTATCTTAACTATGTATTAATTGAGTAAAGGACAACTAAGGAAATGCACATTAATTTTCTCAAAATAAATGAAAAATTGGTTCTTATCACTTCTTTTAGAAAAGATAAATTTAAAAAAAAAATGTCCAAATTCCAAATTTAAAATGTTAATTCAGTACATGTTATATTTTTATATATTGTGATTATAGTACTAGAGCTGCACTTAAATATAACTTATGAATGCATATAATATGAAAACAAAATAGGATTGTCAAACAAAATTTTAAACCAAAATATTATTGTTAAAGATTTTAAAAGTCGGAATGGACAAAAAAAAAATCAGTAAATAACTATTTGAGTGAGCCTATGGTGCTATGCATAGCACAGATGGCTAGTGTACTACGGCTCAATATGGTACTTTTTAAAATTCTAGCGGTTGATCCAACTGTTCAATGTGATAATCATATGAATATGTACTTGCAAACTAAATTTTATATTTTTTTGAATTTTTTTACTATTTTTTTAGATAGGTAGAAAAATCAGTGTTTTCTGAAAATTCTGGACCATCAAAATTCTACCTATCTAAAAAAATAGTAAAAGAATTCGAAAAAATATAAAATTTAGTTTGCAAGTACATATTCATATGATTATTACATTGAACGGTTTGATCGACTGTTAAGATTTTAAAAAGTACCATATTGAGCCGTAGTACACTAGTCATCCTTGCTATGCATAGCACCATAGGCTCACTCTTAACTATTTTGCTGATTTTTTCGCCAAGCCCAGCCCCCGGCCCAAATTTTGATTTTCTCAAGCTAAGCAAGTTTAATGATTATTTGTCCTACCTGCCGACTACTGGCAGCATATTTGTGCTATGCGTCCTCGGGTACAACTCGACAGACGACAGAGATTGCAATTTTCAGCTTTCAGTCATCCTCATCCATATGCGGATCCATATCCTCCCCGGTACCCTAAAAGATTCCCTTTTACAATTCTTCTCTACGGTTTGAGATTAACTCCCAACCGGTTTAAGATTCGGGCTGACAGCGAGGGGCAGTGTTATTGGACTTTGAGATTCGTGCCAAGTTAAAATAATAGTTCAGATCAAGTAATTGTAAAATATTCTCTATTACGGTACCGGGGTTGATGTGAATTCATCCATATACAAGCAGGACAAATATCCTCTCCGTTACTGTAAAAGATTCCCTTCACTTTACAGTTTGAGATTAACTCTCAGCCGCTTTGAGATTCGGACTGACGAGGGCAGTATTATTGGACTTTGAGATTCGTGCCAGTTAAAAAAAACGGTCCAAATCAAGTAATTGTTAAAAATTCCCTATTACAGTACCGGGGAGGATGAATTCATACAAGTGCCCCCCATATCTCTTTAAAAAGGGGCAGACCCAGGTAAAGTTGAGTCCGGATCCCCTAAAGTAACCTAATTTTTGAGTTTAGACGTGTACAGTGCCTATTCGGTGGTAGCGCAGGGGGCCAGTATTATTTGTGGGGTCCTAGGATCTTTAAGATTAGTGTTAGAGCATCTTGAACGGCTTTGGATCAAAACTCAAAAATTGAGTTAATGCACTGGATTTGAATTCGGTAAAGTTAGGAGTGGATACTTATTTATTTTTAATTCCATTTTTTTTTCAATAATGTACATCTATCGTTGTGTCTTTTTAGAAAAATTATAAAAAACAAATACTTAAGTTTCAAAAAATTATAAAAAATTTCTTACTCCTAAAACTTTTCTTCAAAATATGCTAAAGATCGAAAATCTGAACTCTCCGTCCATTGCGGTCTCAAACCTCCCTTGTAATAAGGTGGAGGCCGAGACGGAATTTAAAAAAAAAAGATTGGAAAAAAATCTAGTGCAGTGTAGAAGAGCCAATAGATGTTTTGGTTAGTGTGAAGCCTACAAAGCTTAGGGCTCGTTCGGCAACATGAAAATTTTGTGAAAATGAGAAATTTTAATATGAGATTGAGAATTTTAATTTGTCAAAACCAAAAGTATTTAATCTATGAAATTTTTTAGAAAATAAGTGTTCGGCAAATGCATGAGAAATTTGTTAGGATGTTAATTTTTTTTTTAATGGATGTAATACTAAAATTAAACTATATCAAGTGTATTGATACTAATCACTAATTATAATCAATATAATTATACATCATTTTCTAAAAAAATTTAAATGAGTGAATTGACTATACACTGCAAAGTGATATCAGAGTGAACTGACCACACACTGCAAAGTGATATCAGAGTAAAATGACCACATACTGCAAAGTGATAAATTAGTGAACTGACCACACACTGAAAAGTGATATCAGAGTGAACTGACCACAAGAGTGTGCTCCGGCTCATTAAAGAAAAGGGAAAGAACGGAAGGGGAGATAAAAAAGACAACGACTTCACCTTCTCTATGCACCGATTCAGGATTACAAAATCACTAAGTTTTCATTCTGTTTTTCAATGTAACTCAACTCCGTTCCTCTTCTCTCTCCTGTGCTCATCTCCAAATTTAAAAGTATTAGAGCAAATAACTGCGATGTGATGGTCAGATCCAGTCACGTCTCAAACGAAAAAATTGGATGAAGACGAGGAATTCAAGATTGTGTTGGAGGCTCGAAAGAAAGAGTTCACCTGAAAGAACTACATAAAGAAAACAAACCATTAATATTTCTTTTTTCTCCTTCCTCTCCTTTCCTTTCAATAGTTCCCCTAAATGAAAGAGCAAGTAACTTTTCATTTTTTTTTCACCTACCATCCACTTGGCTCCCCTCCACTATCAAGCATAAAATTAAGTGTGAATCGTATATAAATTAATATCTAGGTATAAACTTTGAATATAATTTTAAATTTTCAATAATTCATACTTATAAATGAATATAGTAGACAAACGTAGTTTGCTTTAATTAGTAAGCAAACTAAAACAAAAATGCTCTCCTAGTTTGCTACTTGTTGTAACATATAATAAACACCGTAATAAAAAAAAAACCAGTCTTAATTTAGTGATAAAAGAACTATGCTTTACGTGTACGAAATTGTAGATTCGATATTTGCATAAAAATTTGAATGATAGTTGGATGATTTGATAACAACTTCATTCAAAAAAAAATAAACAATTTTAACCGTAATAGCATAACACATTTGAAGGTGAATTTTGAATATTAATAACACAAAACCCTCAACCATAGTAACAAGATTTGCGAATTATTAGTGAATAAATTCGGATTTGAGTTATTGGCCAATCAATCTGCGTATTATTCAGTTTCCCAAATTATTCAGGAATTATTCGCAATTTTTTTTTTATCTCAATTTATAATTTTGAATTATATCCGAATTATTCTCACAAAAATCAAAATTATACAAAAAAAAAAAAAAAATCGACTTTCGTACTAAACTAAACTTTTTGACTGCTTTGATATTAGCAGATGGTGCAAAACCAATGACAAGGAAAGCAGGGGTCTCAAACCTTGTACTAAGAATAAGCCCCCGGATAAGAACTGCTTTCTGCTTAGTAGGATATAAGAAATATTTGCCCAAATCTTACAACATATTTTTTTAATGTAAGTTGTAAAACCAGATATATCATATATGATTTCAACTGTACACATCAGTTAAAGTTCTGGTCTAAAACGTTCTATTTGCGTTAAGATTTGAGTCAACAGATTTAAGTTTGTATTGATTTCAACTGTCATGTAATAAACTATTTGTACGAATCTTGATGCAGATGGATGACGAAAATTTTCCTTTTTTTATTGCCATTGACGAGAACAAACTTGAGCAAAACTATATTTTTACCAATTTTGTAGAGAAAGTTAGTAGTTTCCAAATTTTAACGTCACCTGAAATCTGAAATTAGAAAAGTTTTTAAGATATCTCTAACAAATTATTTGTACGGACGCTGATATTAACGAAGAAAATCTAACCGGATAAACTTAAATATTTATTATTATCTCCTCGCCAGTTCTCCTAACTGCAGATCTCCATTCCCTGTAATCAGGCTATAACATTATAATAGGATAGGATCGTTTAATAAATAAATGGAGACAATACAGTGAAGAAAAAACATGTGCTTGAATTTCCAATCTGTTGGCGACAAAACCAACAAACTCGGATGAGGTTTTTCCAGTTGTTTTTCATCTCTCTTCTCTGTCATGTCAGATTATATAATTTGAATTCGACCGAAATCTCTCATTATCGAAAGAGAGAGTAGAGATTGAGCAAACACAAAGCTTCAAATTTGATTCCGAATTAGAACTTGATATCTATTTTGGAGAGAGGTAGTGAAAGATAAGAGAGCAAAATTAGAGAGATGAGCGCTGTGCAAGGTTTGATCGTAGAGAATAAGCTCGCCAGCATTGGTAAATGACTCTCTACAATTCTTTCTATGTAGAATTTCTTTTTCTGTTGTTTATTTCTATTTCCAGCGGTTGGATTGAGCTTCACTTATATTTCTCATACTAAAATTGGGGAAAATTTGATAAGGATCACCGTTTCGTCTGATTTAAGACAGCATAAGCACAAAGTATCCTTTTTTATTTGTAGAACCTCAATTAAAGCCAAGATTTGACTATACTGGTAGAAAGATATACAATTTTGGTACCAGTTGATACTTGATACTGAGCCATCACTAGTTATGCAGCCATGATTCGATCTGCTTCAAAATTACTTAATTGGTAGGTTACCAGTTTTAAAAGTTTGTAGAGACAAAAAAGACAAGGAAATGGATAGTAGCAAATCAATTTGTACCTTAACAGACCGGTCAGGCTCTGACACAGTACTGGTATATAATGCTTCACAAGAATTAATTAATCTTTTTTTATTTATATATTTGTTTTGGAAGCAGGTGTGTTGGTGGTATTAGCTGCTGGAGCATCTCTTGTGTGTAACCGCAAGAAAAGGAGTCGTAATTATGTTAGGTAATTTATGTACTGATTTTGTAATATATTTATAATCTATCTTTTTCTTACCGAAACAGTGTCTGTTTACATGATTTTGCCTCCGTCTTAAATAAGAAAATGAAGGTATATAAATCCACTTGCTTAAATTAGCACGGCAGAAGTTTTCAGGGTCCAAATTTTTCTACAAAGACAAAAGGAGGAAGAATAAAGAGAGACAAATAACTTGAGATCAAAATGCTAATTCACTGGATCACAGACCCTAAAATTAAAATAGTTGCTTATCTTTTATTTACACCATCATTTTATAACATATCCAAAATATTACTTGTTCAATTTTCTTTCAACAGGCAATATTTATAATATACCGATTTATATTATATTTATAATCTTTTTTTTTAACTGAAACAGTGTCTATTTTACATAGATTTGCCTGTCTCATTAACTTAAATAAGCATAGACAGAAATTTTCTCCAAAGACAAAAAGGAGAACAAAAGAGCTAGATAAACAAAAACTCGAGATCAAAATTCTGATTCATAAAATAGTTTCTTTTTATTTTAGTTACACCGTCATTTTATAACCTAATAAAATTATTACCTGTTCAATTTACTTTGAAGAATGCATATAAAGGCGGTGACAATAGCCATGGTTTCGGGCGCGGCTCTACTATTATGCAACACCAACCGTGCCACAGCTGATGTAGGTAAAGTTTACGAGAATGCCCCTGAAGACGAGTGGGATTTGGCTGCCAAAGATGAGAGGTGGAGTTGGTAAAGCTGAGGATATATCGGCATAACATTTTATTTGTGCCTTACCAGTCGGGGGAATGGTAAGCAATCGATTTGCCCCCTTTAAACAGAAAGCACTCGGATTTAGTTTTTCCTTCTTTTTTTTTTAATTTGTAATGTTAATTACATGGTCTCCTTGGAAGAAATGTGTGATCTTGATTAATATGTTGATACAAAAGCTTGGTAACTTCATACATATTTTTCTGGGATCGTTGTAAATAAGCCTGATTGTTAGAAATAAGAAGGAGAATAATATTTACTCACTATCTGTTGTATTTATGATTTTAAATAAATGCATTTTTAACTAGTGTTCTTCCATGATGAAATATTTAAGATAGGCATGGGCCGTGATGCAACTAAGGTGCAATATCTCAATATTAGCCCAATCTCAATTTGGGCCGGAAAATTGTCACTTTAAAAATCTGGAAAATTTGCTGAAAATAGCGAGAATTTTCAATGATGCTTCAAACCCTTTTTTTATTTTTCTAAAGTGAAATGACGAAGCCAGGTAAAGAGAATAATATGAATTTTAAAACTAAAATATTGTGTAAACAAGTTTGTAGACATTATTTTCGAACTGAAAATAGGTTTCCATACAGTGAGTGCCAATTTTTAGCTTTAGAAAATTTGATTTCTTAGTCCGTTCTTCTCGATTATAAATTTTTAATTATCAAATAAAAAAGTTGGCAACTTGAGTTTTTCTTTTTTTTGTTGCCGGCCATCCCTATAAAAATTACCGACATTTTTATTTATATCCAAAGTTAATTACAAATTAATAAATATATATTAGCTGGGTATTTTTAAAAATGCCCAAACCGACCATTTAATAGCCGGTTCCCATTCTTTCCTCCACTGGCCATTAAATGGCCGGTTCTCAATTTTTTCCTCCACTGGCCATTAAATGACCGGTTTGGACATTTATATATATATATAGGACAGTGCTACAGTGCTACGCGTATATAAGGCCCCTCCATGCTACGGCTCACTTTTTGAGTTTTCAAAATCCTAACGGTCGATCTGAACCGTTCAACAAGATCTCCATATTAATATGTACTTGCAAACCAAATTTTACATTTTTAGAATTTTTTTTACTATTTATTAAGCCACTTTGAAAAAACACTAATTTGTACACAACAGTAAACTTTTCTGGACCATTGGATCAGCGATTTTCAAAGTGGCTTAATAAATAGTAAAAAAAATTCTAAAAAATGTAAAATTTGGTTTGCAAGTACATATTAATATGGAGATCATGTTGAACGGTTCGGATCGACCGTTAGAATTTTGAAAACTCAAAAAGTGAGCCGTAGCACGGAGGGGCCCTTCTATACGCGTAGCATATTAGCCAGATTCTATATATATATATATATATATATATGAGGAGGGTTCCAATGCCTCCATTTTTTGTGCCTCCACCATGCCTCCATTTTTAAAACTTTAATAACTCAAAATTTAAAACTTAAAAGTCAAAATAAAACCGTTGGATATGATCTACATCATTTTATCTATGTGCTCATAAAAATTATCACATTTCAATTTTGTTTTTATGGGAATCAATAAGTTGAAAAATCAACGTCTAGCAATTATCCACATTAGTGCATTTTTTACAAGCTCTTGATGACAACCAAAACAAAATTGAAATGTCATAATTTTTTACACGTGTATAGATAAAATGATGTAGATCATATCCAACGGTTTTATTTTGACTTTTAAGTTTTAAATTTTGAGTTATTAAAGTTTTCAAAAATGGAGGCATGGTGGAGGCATGAAAAATGGAGGCATTTGAACCCTCCTCTATATATATATATGTATGTGTGTGGAGGGTGAGGTATTTTTCTCAAAATTCATTCTATCAAATTTCACACTATCTCTCCTCACTTTATTTTTTTCTCCCAAATTTCTCCTCCTCTTTTCAGATTTGCAAGCAAGTCCTCTAATTTTTTTAAAATTCATTTTTAGTGCAAAATGGTTGTAAAATGTTAGGATTTGTTAATAATGTACCAAAATTAGTATAATTTAGTTGTAATTCGTGTTAATTCCTTATAGTTAGTTTTAATTATTTAATTTAGTATAATATAGAGTAATTAGCTAAATTTAGATTAATGTAGCGTAATTAAGCGTAATTTAGTATAATTAGCATATTTTAGCATAATTTAGCATAATTTAGCACATAATTAGCATAATTAAGCGTAATTTAGTGCAATTTAGATCAATTAGCATATTTTAGCATATTTACACGTATTTTAGCATATTTTTAGCGCAATTAGCATATTTAAGCATAATTTAGTGTAATTAGCATATTTAAGCATAATTTAGCGAGGTCTGAGATCAAAAGGCTACACAAGTAAGTCATATTCTATTATCTATTATCCTCATATTACTTGATAGCTTTGTATTGCAACTAACGTATTCCTTACAGTACTAGCCACGGTTCATATGGAGGCAGAGACTGGAGTGAGCATTATGGGGACCCTCTAGAGTTTGAGCCTCAAAGACGACGATATGATACAGACCTACCTCATGATAGAGAGGCCAGTGGTAGTCGGTCTCAGACTTAGCCTGACTTTGCGACTGAGTTGGCAGCATCCATCTTCTCTACACCCCCGCCAGTTCCTAGGGGTGAGGATGAGAATGTCTGGGATACCGCGGTACGGGTGAGCAGAGAGGCTGAGGCTGATGTCATTACACCTAATCAGAGAGTTTGGCTGAGAGCATGGTCAGGGCTACCCGACAGAGTTAATAGGGGACATCTGGCAGCGCAATGGTCCCCCTTTGGATAACATATCGTCGCTGACCATTTTTTTTACGGTAGTTTTAGTTAGATTGTTTTGTTGTATTTATGTTTGGTATTTTATATTTGGATTATCTTATGTTTTGGTTCTTTTTTATGTGCTACTTTATGGTGTTTTTATGGTGTTTTTTATGTGCTACTTTATGGTGTTTGGTATTTATATTTTTGAGTGAGGCTATGGTGCTATGCATAGCATGGATGGGGTCCGTGCTACGGCCAAAAATTTGACTTTTTAAAATCCTAATGGTCGATCCAACCGTTCAATGTGATAACCATATGAATATGTACTTGCAAACTAAATTTTATATTTTTTCGAATTTTTACTATTTTGTTAGATAGGTAGCATTTTGATGGTCCAGAATTTTCAGAAAAAACTGATTTTTCTACCTATCTAAAAAAATAATAAAAGAATTCGAAAAAATATAAAATTTAGTTTGCAAGTACATATTCATATGGTTATCACATTGAACGGTTGGATCGACCATTAAAATTTTAAAAAGTCAAATTTTTGGCCATAGCACGGACCCCATCCGTGCTATGCATAGCACCATAGGCTCTTAGATTTTTTTGTCACTAAATTATGCTAAAATAAATTATGCTAATTATGCTAAATTATACTAAAATAAATTGGGAGAGCTCGAATAGATAAACAACAAAACAAAAATAACAACATGCATACTACAATATAAAAACTAAACAGAAAATACTAGAATAACATAAAATACACACCACATATTCTTATATAGGAAACCCTATGGCTTAGGAGTTGTGGAACTTTCTCCCGTCGTCTTCGAAGGCCTGTAGCAGCACGCAATACACTCCCACGTATGGAAACGATATTCTTGTCGATACATTTGAGGTGAACTCTTACGCCACAGAGATGATAAAAGAACATCTCCGCAATATCCCCCTTGACACGACATGCGGGGTAGACTTCCCAATCAGGTGGAGGGTCGATATCGCCGAAGTTATCGTAAAGAACGCTTCTAATAGTCAGATCATCCGTGGTAGCATATTCTTCAACCTCGTTGGGTGGAAACCCTAAACGAGATAAACGTCTCCTCAGGCGGGCTTCACCCGTCCAAAAATTGTTAGCGAGGGATATGCGAGCATTGCGTGCGGTTTCACTTCCTCCTTTTTGAAGTTCGGGTTTGGATGTCATGATAAGATCTAGGGTTTGAAATGAAAGTTATGGATTAGACAATTTATATTAATTCTAAAAAATTTCTAAAAAATAAAAAATAAAAAAGTAATAAATAAAAAAAGGAAAAAAATAATAAATTTACAGAAAAATCGCCTCAAATATCACCCTTTTTGCCTCATAAATCGCCTTCTCTTTCTTTCTTTCTCCTCCTCTCTTTCTGTTCTGTGGGTTTGAGTGAGTTGTGAGACTTAGGAGAGAGAAAGATGGGCATTTATTGGGTCTAAAACTGCAACAAAAAAAAAATTCAAACCTGCTGTCAATTAATCACCGGTTGAGAAAAAATTGGGAACCGACCATTTAATGGTCGATTTGGGCATTTTTAAAAATACCCAGCTAACGTGGGTGTATTTATTAATTTGTAATTAACTTTGGATATTAATAAAATGTCGGTAAAAATTATGTGCACAACCATTTATGGATATCTTTTCATGTTTTGTGCATTACAGTAATTTAATAATCGAATAGTTGGTAATATGTAGCATCGTTGTTTATAACCTAACCAATGAAAGACATATATAATAACTACGCCTAAATGTCATGTTGCACCAAACAATATGACTCAGATTAAAATTGTGTAAGGATTAGTTGTGAAGTCAACTTCCATTCCCTCTTCTAAAAAAATATAAATCAATCTAAACTGAGAAATTTAGCTATATTTATATCTGTCCTCTTCAACCAATCTTTGTGCGGAGCGGGCATTTCCGATGGACACCAGATCAACTTCGGTCCAATGCTCAGTTTAGACCGTTCAATCTGTACCGTGATTTATGCATACAATTAAAATTATAGAGGAGGGTTCAAATGGCTCTATTTTTTGTGCCTCCATTATGCCTTCATTTTTAAAAACTTTAATAACTCAAAGTTTAAAACTTAAACGTCAAAATCCTAATCGTTAACTTTTTATTATCCGTTCAATTTCATCGTTGGGCAAAACAGTCATCTTAAAGCGAACCGTCCTCCTTCTTTATTTCCCCTTTCCCCATTACTGTTCGCCTCTTCTCTTCGTCCTCGGTCTCTCAGAACGACCGTTAGATGCAATCTATGTTATTTTCTCTATGTGCTCATAAAAAATATCACATTTCAATTTTGCTTTTATGTGAATCAACAAGTTGAAAAATCAACGTCTAGAAATTATCCACATTAGTATACATTTTTACAAGCTCAAGATGACAACCAAAACAAAGTTAAAATATCATAATTTTTTACACGTGCATAGATAAAATGATGTATCAAACTATTTATTTTGAATTTTAAGTTTTAAATTTTGAGTTATTAAAGTTTTAAAGAATGGAGGCATGATGGAAGTACAAAAAATGGAGGCATTTGAACCCTCAAAATTATAATATGCTAGTTTTGATGCACAAGTTTTGATGCAGATTGAATTGTACCAACTGAAAATTTTGTGTTTTAAGATTTACATTTATCGTTTTCTTTTGAAAAATCTTGACAGAAGCTGTCAAAAGAGTAAGATTCACATTCATATATACAAAGGCAAATAATACTGATAAAGCCAATTAACTAGAATATTATTTTTTTTGCATAATATGTGATATGTTTTTAATAATTTGGCACAAATAATTTTACGCACAACTTTATGATATATTTAGAGTACATATGTTGGTTTTGAAAATTATATGTCAGGAAATGTGGTCCAAATTTATTGACAAGATGAATAGACGCACACTACATCTTGATTACATTTATGTAGCTATTTTGAGTATTAATTGAAATGTGCCTTTAAATTAGCGCATCTAAAGGAGAAATAACACGGTTAGGTAAAAGTTCTAAAATTGTTGGTTACTCAAAGATCGAGAGTTTGATTCCTCTCACGACTTTACAATTTCTGCAAAATATTTTTCAAAAAAAAAAAAAATTAGCGCATCAAAATTCATGCGCTAGTACATTAAAGTATTTACAGCATATTTGTTACATCTCTAGAGGCACAATATACGTACCGATTTGTTTGCATAATGTATTAGGTACTTTTATGATTTAGCACAAATAAATTTACGTGAATGTTTATGATAAATATTCAGATAATATTTATGGGTTTTGTTTATTAGTACTTGAAATGTGGTCATAATTGATGAAAGATGTGAAAGACAAATGTAACTATTGTATAAGAATTCAACGTACATGACAAATATTTGATTATATCTGCCAATTTTGATAGTAATATAAATCGATAAATTAAGAATATAAATTGTAACAGATAATGTGCCGTAAATATATTTCAATGGATTTTGAACACAATATGTTATATTTCTTTTTGAATTAATTCATATACTTGTTAATAATTCTGAAATAAATTTCATAACAGTTTAACTGACTTTGTTCTTAATGTTTGCATTGATTTAAAAAATCACAAAAAATTGAGTTTATTTTGTACGAGATCAGAATATCGAAAATTTCGACAATTGATAATATAATTCATTTTCGTCATTGATTTTTGACTCGTTAATCTTACGATTATGTAAAATGCATTACAAGTAAAAAAAGTTGAACAATTACATCTATTGTTTAAATTTCAAATCTGAATTATATATATATATATAGTGCTTGGCTATTATGCTTATATAAGCATATGCCCACATATGCTTAAATGAGCATTTTTGCGTTTTCAATGTTCAAATGGTCGATCCGACCGTTCATCTTGTTCTCCATATTAATATGTGCTTGGAGACCAAATTTTACATTTTTCTGAATTTTTTTACTATTTATTAAGCCACTTTGAAAATTGCTGATCATATGGTCCAGAATTTTGAAAACACTGTTTTTACTGTTCATCCAGATCAGTAATTTTCAAAGTGGCTTAATAAATAGTAAAAAAATTCAGAAAAATGTAAAATTTGGTCTCCAAGCACATATTAATATGGAGAACAAGATGAACGGTCGGATCGACCATTTGAACATTGAAAACGCAAAAATAAGTTATAAGCATGTGTGTGCATATGCTTATATAAGCATAGTAGCCAGCCCCTATATATATATATATAAAGTTGCACTTATGACGGGGTACTATCAAAAAAGACCATTGATTTCAAAAGAATTAATGCGCTGCCAAATATTTATTTGCCAAAGCTACTTTTAATTTTTTTTTTTTTGGGAAAAAAGTTCCTGTAGGATGATATACACCATGATTATTGATTAGCACTCATGACAAGATGAAATATATATACGAAATACATCATACTTTTGGGACCATCTATATTTATAATTTATCAACTATTGAAATAATTGGTCAAGGTAATTATTTCTTATAATAGCCTAGGTATACCAATTAATATTCTCAGCCTAATATTGCAAAAGGAATCTTTATCATTTTAATTGGACCCACAAAATGCTTTAGGTGGCCTCTTACTCTTACAATACAAAAAATAAATAATGGTTTGTTATAACAAACATCAAATAATCCTTCTACATATTTGGTGGTCTTGTTTAATACAACAAGATATAATTAGTTGGGGTTTATGAGAGTTGGCACTTAGTGGTTGGCCCCATTAGGCTCTCTTCCTTTAGTAACATTCTCTCCATTTATACATCTCCATTTTTGAGGTCCCATTTCATATGTATTCTTATCCCCACTATGTCTATGTCTTAATAATTAGAAAATGGAGAGGACACATTTCTCTGGGGTTGGAAAGTCGTCGTCATTCTTTTGAAGCAATCATTCTCTCACAGTCACGCTAACGTCTCCATATCCATTTCTAAATTCCATTTAGTGCAAAACAATTATGTAGGTGAAAGGTCAATTTTACCCTTCAAAATTCAACGGACTTGTTTCTCTTATAGCTACAAGTATTAACTAACTGCATGTCTGTCACATATAGCGAGGAACACTTTTTAATTTTGCTAATTTATTGATTAGCGTTGTTGATTCATTATTATCAATCATCAACTCGGCAAACTCGGCAAACTATCTTATAAACATAAGAAGAGTGAAAACTTAATAGTCCTTTTCATGCAAAAGGGTAATATAGTCAATCAACACAGTTTTATAGAAAAGTATATATCTATAATTATACATGCTCACATTTTTAGAAACCACCAACTTTAAAATTAAGAAACAAAGAAAAATGAAAGTAGCAACTCACCCGTCACCACCCACCATTGTGTATACAACACGTACATATATAAAACCAAGAAATCAAATAAATGAGAATCCTCTAATCTCTTGGAGAATTTATATATATGTCTCAGAGAAAAAACCAAGAGAGAGAGAATGGATTGCTGCATTTGTAGTCCCTTGGCTTCTTTGTATAGGCCTCCAAGGAACACCATCTGCCCCAGCTGCTATGAGGGTGCAAAATGCATGATTTCATTCTTTGCCGAATCGAGCTCCGACCGAGAGATGGGTGCTTCCGCGAAAATCCATGGCTCGAAGCCTAGTTCATCTAAGGCAAGTTATTATCTGTAATTCTATACTGATTTGTAGTTTATGAAGCTATGAAATATTTTTCCCCCTTGTTTTGCATCTTTATATAGCCATACAAATTTACCTCTTACCTACTTCTTGTGAATATCACTTTTTAGCTCTGTAATTTCCTTTTTTAATATGTGAAGTTTGTAGAGTTTTCACTGTTTGTGCACTTCTCTATTTACAAAAAAAAAAAAAACTTCTTTAATCTAGTTTTCCATTCAACAGCCAGAGAAACAAAAATTAACATTTTTACTTGAATTAAAAATGTTTTCCTTATTATTGCACAAACCCATGTACGAGGCTTATATGATTTTGAACTTGAATATCTTCTTGAAGAATTTTAGAACCAACTAAATTTTTATCTGCAACTGATGTTATGTTTAGTGGTGATAGGGATTGTATTGATTCTATTGTTTAGGGTATTGCAGATGCACTCAAGCGGGTCAAGGAGATGAAGGAGAAGGAAATTGAAATAAATGACAAATTGGGCTTTCTAGAAGGCTTTGGGGCTGCATTGAAGGAAGAGCTCCATACAGATATTGTAATAAAGCCTGGTAATGGGCCTCCAATAGCGGCCCATAGGGCTCTCTTGGTAAATTTTAACATCTTGTGTAAAATTTTCAATTTGTCAAAATTATATGATCCATAGGATAAAAATGTATTTTTGTGCAATCCACATGTTATAGACACTGTCAATTTATGCATTTTTTAAATATAACACATAATATTTTCTTTTTGGATTGTTGTAGGCAGCAAGATCACAAGTGTTCAAGAATATACTAGCATCTGATGAATGCAAAGCTCCAGTAGATGAAGAGATATCCTTACCGGAACTAACACACGACGAACTCGAGTCTCTTATGCACTTTCTCTATAACGGGAACATATCAGATGACGCGAGTGAGAAGCATTACTATTCTCTGCTTGTTGCAGCAGACAAGTATGACATCCCTTATCTTAGGAAGTATTGCGAAAAGCGCATTTTGAGGTCACTAGAGCCGTCGAATGCACTTGAGGTTCTTGAAGTATCGGATGTTTGTCAAAACATGCTGTTGAAAGAGCAAGCGATGGATATGGTTGTAAAGAATGCCGAAACAGTTGTTTTCTCTATGAATTACGCTGATTTTGCGCTCAAGAATGCGCATTTGTGTGTGGAAATAACAAGAGAATTGTTAGTGCGGATGAAAGATAGCAAAATCGAGTCTTTGTAATGTTTTTTAAAGAGGAATAAGAGTGGTTATGGTCTTTCATTTTTTTATCTATTTTTTTTTTTCATGTCATTTCAGTCTTGAACTCACATATCCAAAGAAAATTCATATACTCACCTCAATCATGGTTGAACCAGTTCCAAATCAAGCAGTACAATGCAGGGTTCTAGTACATGTCACATAGATTGTACAGCTAGAAAGGTGATAGCAGTAGTGCTAGTGACTAGTGAGAAAGCATGTGCCAATTAAGGATGGTGTTAATGAGGATAAAATAAGGGGTTTCAAAGACGAGATACCAGTGGCTAGGGGGTTTACAAATGAGTATGCAAAGCTTGGTGAAGAACATTGATTCTGAGAAGGAATCACAGTTTCTAAGCAAGTTAAAACTACACAAGAAACTAACAAAAAGTGAAGTCATTTGGTTTATTTTCATTGTGTCTGCACCTGACAAAAACCTCAAAGGAGACTTTCCCATGGCAAGACTGGTAAAATTTAAATCCCAAACTACAAGGTTTCTTTCAGACATTTCATCGAACTAGTTCTGACCACAGTCAGGGATTTCTCCAATTTTCTTATTCATATCAATCGATGCTGCACTTAATACAGAGGAACGCGCCTCCATGCCCTCGACAACCACTTATTAATTTAAAGCTGCACTCCATGCATGCTCGGCAACCCCATGAAAAATATTAATCAAAGATAAGATTAGTGAGGCTGAACTAGCCTGCACACGCATACAGTCAAAAGGACAAGCATAATTTTGTTACAACTTTATGGACAACAATTTCAATATTTCAGAAGATTCCCAGTTCTTTCAAATGAATCCTGTAAATTTTATGAAATTGTAAAAAGTTATGCATGGTTCAGCGTTTGGAAGTTTATAATTCAAATGTCAGTGCAAATTGCTCATAAAAACCAGCTTATTATGAAAGGCTAAGGTCTAGTAGTAGAGTAGCTGCCAGGTACCACTACCTAATTGTATACCTGGTTAGTACTGAATCAACAAGTTGGAGGACTTCAAGTAAAAACTCAAAAAATCACAACAAAAAAAAATAGAATACCAAATGCAAACTAAATAAATATAAACATTACCAATAAAGAAGCACTTCATTTAATAGTGTAACAAACTGCCCAAAATAAATTACATAAATTGATTATCTACATTCAAATTAACTATCTTCAATCAGATTCAGCACTTCAATCATTAGTTTTACTCTCACATCATCATCCCTGTCCCATTTTGAAAAGCAGTTCTAAACTTTTAATAGTGATGCAGAGGCAGCTAAATTGGGTTTCACCCCTTCTTGCTTCATTCTGTTCAGCACAAACATAGCCTCGTCTATTTTTTTGTTCTTAGCAATGATTTCAGCAAGAAGTGTAAGTCGAGAGATCTGGCGCTAATGATTGAGATGCATTCTATGTAGGATATTCATCACATCATCAATATTGCCATCATTTACATAGCCGAGAAGCATAATTTGATATGATACACTATCTGGTTTTATACCTCCCCTCACCATTAAGTCAAGAAACTTTTGAGCCTCCTTGATTTGGCCTTGTTTGCACATAGAATCCATCAATGATCCATAAGTAACCACATTCGGCAAAAAGCCTCAATCAATCATGATATTCTTGAAAACTCTAATCGACTCTTTCCAATACCCTAGCTTAGAATATCCATTTTTAACACTATTATATGTGATTAGATGAGGTGTGGCACCTTCATCAAGCATATCATATAGTAGTTTCTCCGCCCTATCAACTTCTCCCTTCTTGCAAAGTGCATCCACAATTATAGAGCAAGTCACGGTATTAGGCAATATTCCCCTTGAAACCATCTCATTCAGCACCTTAATTGCCTTTTCTAATTTAATTGTTCAACTTGCAGAGCCCATCAAGTATAAGAGTAGAGTAGGTCGAAACGTGAACTGTAACCTGCTCATAGAATAATAGTAATCATTATGCTTAAGACATATGCTTGATCCAACAAAGAAATTCACCAGTATGCCTGTAACCTCAAAATAAGTTTAGCCCTGGGTGATAACCACCACAAATCCTAAATATTTTGAGAACTGTAATTAGCTCAAACAACTAGTAAATATGCAAATAATACAACTAGCTAGTAACTACTCAAAAAGTAGTAGCTCAGAATGGTATTCCTAGTGTGCTCTCATTCTATTATTTTTTGTACGTAACATGACTATATTGGTTGCTGGCTCATATGGTTGACTAGCCAAAAGAAAAAGGTGCTTTTTCCGGGGCCTTTTGCTTCTTATTTGCCAATTTGCATTCTAACCCAACTTTTCAAATAAATACTAGACAATGATGCATCATTACTAGATTTAGAGTGGTCCTAACTGTAATCAATTGGGTTTATGCCATGTTACCAAGCATCTATTTGACAAAAACAGCGAATGATACTTCCCACGAAAAGATTTGACAAATTGAATTCCAGACTGTAACATTTCTGGACATTTTGCAGTATTTCCGGTGTTAGCTGCAAAGTACTGCAAGTTGTAGAAGTGGTCTCATATTTTCAAATTTCTAGAAGTGATCCCGGAGAAAGTACAGAAAGTTAGACAAGTTATGCAAGTTGCAAACTGTTAGCAACTAACTCGGGACCACTTTCAAAATTGAGAAGGGTTCCAATGCCTCAATTTTTCATGCCTCAACCATGCCTCCATTTTTAAAACTTTAATAACTCAAAATTTAAAACTTAAAAGTCAAAATAAAACCGTTGGATATGATCTACATCATTTTATCTATGTGCTCATAAAAAATTATCACATTTTGATTTTGTTTTTATGTGAATTAATGAGTTGAAAAATCAACGTTTAGAAATTATCCACATTAGTACGTTTTTTACAAGCTCATGATGACAACCAAAACAAAATTGAAATGTCATAAGTTTTTACACGTGCATAGATAAAATGATATAGATCATATCCAACGGTTTTATTTTGACTTTTAAGTTTTAAATTTTGAGTTATTAAAGTTTTAAAAAATGGAGGCATGGTGGAGGCATGAAAAATTGAGGCATTGGAACCCTCCTCTTCAAAATTTACTAGTTGTGAGAAATTTGGATTACTTACATATTATATATGATTTGCTATTGAGGTCTACAGTATCTAGTATTGATTTTTACAGTATTGGTGCTAGTCAAATGACAGTTGAGCTTGGGTACAAACCGGATACAGAACTTTGAGTACAATTATTCGCTTCCATTAAATTAGGAAAGAAATTAATTCCGTTGAACAACATCAAATTCCATGGTTTTGAAAAGAGAAACATGTAGGTGGTGTTTGGTTGTGGACTAAAGTTAAGGTGACCTAAATTGTTATTCCAACTTAGGCCGGCCTAAATTATTTATGTTTGGTTGAGGTCTAAAGTTAGACCACGGCTTAAAGTATTCCTTGTTTGGTTAGAGTTGATGGAGGACTAAAGTTTTGGAAGCCTAAGTTAGTTAATTATTAATAACAAGATATTAACTATATAATATTAATTATTAATTATAAGTTTATAACTATAATATATTATAACATTTTTATAATAATTATTTAATATATTAACAATATAAGATATTAATTATATAATTATATATTAATAATAAGATACTAATTAATAACATTAATTTATTAATAATAACTATAATATATTATAATATTATTATAATAATTATTTAATATATTAACGATATATGATATTAATTATATAATTATATAATAATAATTATATAATAATAATTAATAATAATAATAATTATTAATAATAAGATACTAATTATATAATATTAATATATTAATAATAACTATAATATATTATAATATTATTGTTAATAATTATTTAATATATTAACAATATAACATACTAATTATATAATTATATATTAATAATAATTAGTAATAAAAAGATACTAATTATATATATTAATATATTAATAATAACTATAATATATTATAATAATTATTTAATATATTAATAATAATTATTAATAAAAAATACTAATTATATAATATTATTGTAATAATTATTTAATATATCAACAAGATATTAATTATATAATTATATAATTATATACTAATAATAATTATTAATAATAATATACTAATTATATACTAATAATATATTATTACTAACTAATGAGGAGAGTGGTGAAATGGTTGAAGGTGAATGACAGTGGGCCCCAGTGGCGTAAAATTGAAGCCTAAATTTAAGGCACCTCAAGAGGTGGTTTAATTTAGGCCCGTTTAGGCCGGCCTAACTTTTAGGCTATTCCATGTTAGGCCAATTAGTTTAAATCATGTTTGGTGGAATAACAGTGGCCTAAAACCTTTAAGCCACCTTTATGCCACAATCAAACACGAGGGTAAAGATGGTAATTAAACATTGTTCATTTTAGGCCTGGATTGTACTAAAAAGGCCTAAATAGAAAATAGCATCCATGATTAGCTTTGAAAAGAAAATTGTAGCCCATTTAAAAACTTTCAATGGGTTACACAACCTAATTCATTGGTTTTGTCGGATGGAAACAAGACACATGGCCGGCCGGCCGCTTGCCCGCTTGCAAATTGCAATTGCAAATCTAACCTAGCCACCTAGGTTACTAGGTAACAAGCTCTACTTCTTTTTCAACACGCCTCCTCTTTCATCAGTCATCTCTCATTTTTTAAAACCCAACCCCCAACCCCAAGCGAGGCCAATCTCTCGTCGCTCCCTCTGCCCCTCTGTGTCGCTCGCATCAATTTTTAATGGAAGATTTTCGCCCACCTTCTCACTCCGTCTCTGCTCAAATTCAGATCAGCAGTGTAAGATTTTGTACCATTTAGGTGATTTACTGATATTTATATGTATTTAGGATTTGAAAAATCTCCTAATAAAGGCGGGAGAGGCGTTAGGCCCCTGCTGGCTACCTGCTACAGCTGTCTCCAATACCACCTCAAAGAAATGTTTTTCTAATTCCTTAGTTAAATTAATTTTCGCCCTCCTTTTATTTGATCAGGCCTAGATTGGATGAGATAGAGAACTGCTTTAAGTCAAAGGATACTTCCCATGAAAAGACATGACAAATTGAATTCCAGACTGTAACATCTCTGGACATTTTGTCAAGCAACTTGCATGCACAGTAACCACGATCTACCAAGGTGCTAAATTTCTGGCCTAAAAGCAAGCACCTAAAGAAGCTGGCACAGGAACGCAGGGCTCTTATACCACAGTTAGAGAGAGCCTAGTCTGTCTTCTTTCATTTGAAAGAAGAGGTAGAGCGCTTCTTTGGGCAAAAAGTATAAAACTGGTGCTTGGAGCGACAATACTTCTCAGAAGCATTTTCACAAACAGTTCAAGTGCGAGAGACATTTCAGAGAGGAGGTAAGCTGAGACTATAGGAAGACAAACGGTGGGGGAGAAGATAGAATGTGCCACTATTCCAATTAGATGGTTGGGAACTAGGGCTCATCAGACTCATTTAGAGGATGTCAACCTGCTCCAATACTACTTTGTGATTTATAATACTCACATCGATGGGTTGTGCAAGGAACAACTATTGGACAAGGCACTGGAAATGCTTCTTTCCATGATTTCTGAAGGACATAATTCCAATGTTGTGACTTATAATACCATCATGGATGCACTATGCAAGGAGGGAGAAACTTAAAAGGCAAAGGAGTTACTATGTCGTATGATTTCTAGAGGTAAGGATCCTAATGTTCATACTTATAGATTCTCTTATAGGTGGCCTTTGCGAGATGAACAAATTTGAAGAGAAGGCAAAGAAGTGGCTGAATAAGATAGTTTCAAAGGGAATATCGCCTGACACCGTGACTTGCACAATAATTGCGGATGCACTTTGCAAGAGGGGGGGAACAAACAAGGAAGAGTCTCTCCAGGGTTTTTTCACAAGCACTTACTTATATTGCAAGTTCGTACCCACAATTGCCTAGAAATCATATTACACAGTAACTCATCTGCCTTTTCAGTTTCCCCCTCCTTGCACAGTGCATCTATGATGGTATTGTAAGTCACAACATTGGGATTATGTCCATGAGAAATAATGGACTAAAGCATTTCCACTGCCTTGTCCAATAGCCTTTCTTGCACAACCCATCCACGAGAGTATTATAGGTCACAACATTAGGTTGAAATCCTAGAGACACCATAAGAGCTCAACAGTTCCTCTGCCTTCTCAGTATCTCCCTTCTTGCACAGACCATTAATAAAGTGTAAAGGCCAGAGCAGCAACCATCTATTGAGGCGTTTCTTGTCATGGGTCATGGGTCATGTCTCAACACTACCCATGTGACACAAGCTCTGCTCGTGTCATTTCAGCCTTGGATGAGATAGGATATCCACATACTCACCTCAATCATGGACTTGAAAAACAGAGCTCTTCATCATAATTGAAATGTTTGATTCTTTCTTAGGAGAAAATGATAAGAAATGGGTTATTCTTTGATGCTTAAAAAAATAAAAAAGAATGTTTACTGTTTTCAGAAGATTGATTATATTTGTTAGTTCACGTTTACTTAGAAGAGCAGTTTAATTTGTTTACTTAGGATATATGAGATTACAATTTAGTTGCAATTTGCTTTGGGTGTTGGTATTAACACTATAATTTTTGTTATCGACAATATCTCTGAATTTTTGAAGTATTTTGGACAGATTTGTTTCTCATTAAGGGCTCTTTCTTACAATACTTTCATTTTTTAAACTAAAAACTTTATTTAACTAAGAATTGTTTATCATTGATGTAATTTTCTTAGAAACAAATTGTATACAAAATTCAATCTTGTAAATATTAGAGCAAAGACTGAGAATTCTGAAACGAAGTCATACATAAGCATGTCCTTGCTACCCACCACTCTCCCATTTTCTTTTTTTGAGAAATTACTCTTCCAAGTGAAAGAATAAATAAAAAGCCCCACCTCTATTATGGCAAATTCCTTCCAGAGAAATGTTTTTTCTTTTTGTGAGTAATTGGTGATGATAAGAAAAGCAAAAAGTCTATTTATATGAAAGGCTAATAAGGTCCAGTAATGGTGTAGCGGCCAGGTACCACATCCGAATTGTATACCTGGCGAGCTCTGAATCAAGAAGTTGGATGCTGCACAACTGCCAGTAAAAAGTCAATAAAAGCACTAAGAAAAATAGCATACAAAAGCAAACCAAGTAAATAAAACATTACAGATAAATAATGGAACAGCGGAAAAGACTAAAGAAAATATCCAGAATAAGAGAAATATTAAACAACGCAGTACAAGTACTTCATTTAATAGAAAACTGCCCAAATTACATAAACTTTCGAATTCAAACTCTTTATTATAATCAATTTGTTACTGTAAAATTCAACTCTCTTGAATATAAACTTTCAAATTTTTGAATTTCAATTACGAATCTAAATTACATTTAAATTTATCCTAAATTATAATTTTATACTTACTAGATTTTTAAAATTTGAGCTATCATAACCATTTAATTGTCATGTTTGTTATCCTTAAATTACAGTTTTAATTAGTTCAAATTTTATTATATAAATTGTTTAAATTTACTATTAATCATGTTTATAGTTTTTTAACAATAATTAAAACTATAGGTTATCACAGTTTAAAACCGATCGAACCGTCAACTGATACTTCATACCCTAACTGCTTATAAATGTTTATTAGCTTATGAAGAATGTGCATTCCTAAAATAAACATTATAAATGACTGAAACCTGAATTTGACCCATTTACTTAGTTGACAAACTATGGTTTCTCTCCTGTGGAATAAAGATTCCCAAGACGCGGAACAAAAAAAACTCTTCTCCCCGGTGAAGATTGATAATGATCTAGTGACCGGCCGTCCAATTCGACAGCAGCGTGACGTTCACATCGAAACGCTCTCTTTATTGATATCCCATTTGCCCAATCTCTTCTCAAGGTGCACGGAGGTGAGGAGGAGCAAGTTCATGACCGACACTCTTGTCACCTTCTTCGAGGCCGATACTCCTTCCCATTGTCGATTAGAGCAGTTCCTGGTATTTTTGAAATGAAAGGTGGAGGTCTAGCCTATTAGTTTTCTTCAAACTTCTGTTTATATTACAGAAGATTTCTCTACTTTGTGAGTTTCGAACCTATGGCCTTTTACATGAGAGCCATGTATCTTTGCCACTAGACCAAAAGCTGATTCTGTATTTAAAATAACTCCCTTGATTTTGTCATTTTTCTTTTCTGTGTGTTGCTTGGGTGATGAACTCCTTTTTTCATGTAATGTGATTGAATGTTGTTAATAATTCTTGATTGATTAATTCTGAGGGATTGATATGTGAATTAATTTAATTATGACAAAGCTTGCTCCCTACAATTCATGTCGACCACCCAATTTACTGGTCTTATCTTAAGTTCATGACTAATTAAGGCGACACCGGAAGGAAGAAAGAAGGTATACAGTAATTTTATTCAAGGAGAAAGAATTAGGCTTTTCTTTGTGTGACATTCTTCCAATATGTATCTACTGATAGGAACTTAAGCATTCCGGCTTCTTGTAATTTTAGTTAGTTGTATGTAAATAAACGTTAACTCCCAACCTTGTGCTCCCTTGTTTTTTTTTTTTTTAAACTCTTGACAGCTGTCAAGTTAGTACATGAAAAGTAAATAAAATTACATGACAGCACCAAAGACTGTTTCAACAAAACTTAAACCACAACGCACCATTTTGCATTATCAACCTTGCCAGCACCTCACTCCTCATTCTCTTATTTCGGAAAATTACCCCATTCCTGTGCTCCCTTGTTAAAGTTACAAAATTGAAAATTAAGATAGCCTGTGCTGTTTAGATCCCCTCCATACAATTTTTATTTTATTTTTTTGAGGAAATAATGAGGTCACTTGTCATTTAGTTAAAATGAAATATCCTATGTGTAGCAGTTACATAAGATATTTAGTAAAAAAATAATGGATAGAAGCCCATTGGGAGCATGTGAAATTGATTCTCAGCAAGCCACTCCAAAAGGAATGATACAATTAAAAGACTGATACCAAATATGTTTTTTCTTATTATCAAATTCAGTAGATAGACCTTGGTTAATTTTGAGCAAGGCCCGGCCGAGGGTAAGTAGCATGCGTAACGCGTGCTTAGCCACCCTTTTTAATTTTATTTTGACGCCTCCGCCATGGTATTGCTCACCTTCTTCTTTTGCCCAATTCATCATGGATCCATCGTATTTGCTTTAAAAGTCGAGAGATGCGACAAGCCCTTTTTTCCTCAGATCACCTCGACAATTTGGCGTATTTGCTTTATTTGGGCAGGGGACAATTAATGGTTTTTTGTTTTTTTGCTGCTTGTTATTGTACCCGGTTGAAAATTTGGTTGCGTCGATTTGTTAAATTTTTTTGCTCAATCCAGTTTTTCAATTATTGGACATAATAATTATATTAAAAATGGGTTTGACATCTTGTTATAGAAGAGCCTTCAAACACAAAATTTTGAAAATCACTACCAACCCAATAAATAGCCGCAATAGCAATAGTAATAAAAAAAAGGGCCTGATTTAAGCCCAGCACAAAATCTCTACCTCTTACAGACTTAATTGTTTACTGGATCCATTTTGGATATCAATGCATCCCAAAGGAAAAATATATCGTGCCCGTTGTATTTTTCCTTTTTGTCACCTACCACCTTTGTAACAATGAGTCTGACAAAACAATCTTTTTTACTATATCACAGCCATACAGATTGAAGGAGAGATATACTTTTATATTTATGTTGGCTTCTGTATAAATATATAAAATTAAATCCTTACGGATTACATATTGGGCATGTTCGGCAATATGTTGGAATAAAGAAAAAGTGGAATAAAAAAATAAAGTTGGAATAGACTTCTATTTCACATTATTTTGGTCGTGTTGAGCTAAAGGTGAAATAATCGAAGAGTGGAATAGTGAAAGTGTATCGGTAAATGAGTCAATTCAATACATTTATTATACCATTCTCATTAAATAGAGAATTGACTTATAGGGAAATAGATAAGGGAAATAAATCTGCTGCGATTCTTTGGAATCGCAGGGACTCTACTTTTCCAAATCTAACCATTTATCTATTTTGAGATTCGTGCATAACAACCAACTGATTTTGAGATACGTGTATTTCAAAATATTAATGGTTGGATTTGGAAAAGCAGGGTCCCTGCGATTCTTTGGAATCGCAGCATATTTATTTCCATAGATAAGGGATCTAATTATAAAAAGCAAGAGTTCAGTTGTAAAAGTTCAAACTCAATTCCACTTTTTTTTTCATTTCCACAATGCCTCTCAATTCTTTTCATGCTTTTTATAATGAGATATATTCTTTTTTTTTTCAAAGCTCAAACCTCTATTTTAGTCTATTCCTATTTTTCTCTCCAGCTGAACAAGCATTTATCATTTCCTCCATGGAAGAAATGTTGCTTGATAATGGGCCAAACTTAACTGAGATAGACCTGAAAAAACATAATTTTTATTTTATTTTAGGGAACCAATTAACCCATGTCATTCTACAAATTATTAGCAGATAATATATATTAAATGATCCTGATAGATCACCAGCATTTTCAGATCAATCAAACTACATTAAAATATTGTTATAGCGCCTAGCACTTGTAATTAATAAAGGGGAAGGACGAAAAGAATATGTAGTGTACATATATATATATATATATATATATATATATATGGCTTCTGTATAAAACCCTAAGCAAGCTTGCGCTTGAAAAGAGATACAAACTTTTCTGGTGCTGTTAATTTAATCTTCTGATGTCTCCATGCATTTCTTGATTGCTTGGAGCACTACTTGCCTCACTGTTTGTGCATCGACACTCTCTTGGCTCTGCACATATAAACATACATGATACACAAGTTATCATGGTGTGTGTTGTGATGAGTTTAGTTGAATGTTTTATTGCTTGGGACTCAATATATATTCACAATATATATATATTATATGAATTGATCATTTAGATACTTCTTCTTATATGAGTTTGGTCTTTGGTTAATATGTATATATGTGTAACTTGAAATAATGAAGCAACTCAATGCCAATACATGCACTAATGTAGGTGTAAAATATGTTGCTCGAAAAGTCATGACTGACGCGAAGTATCAGAAGTTATATTCCTCTTATCTTTTGAAGTTAGAGCTATGAATTCCCACCTTTGCATTTGAAAGGTGTACGATTATGAAAGTTTCAAAGAATTGATACGCATTTTTACTTGAGAAAGAAATATTGATATTCAGTTTTAATTATTTCTAAAAGAATATATATTCATCATATTGAATTTCTAAAATATTAGTGATAGTGTCAATTAGCATCATATTGAATTTCTGAAAGAATAATATTAAGCATACTCTTCATTGATAAAAGATGGTAAAAAAGATTAGTATAGCTCGCACAAGAAGAATAACATGGCCGAAAGAAAACCACTGCAAGAAACTTCCAACAGCAATGACAGTAGCTAGCTATCTGGTAATTATACCAAGTATTAATTACTAATCACTAGGTACAGAATTAATTACAGTGGTAGCAATCAGGATATATAGTATAACAAATGAAAAACCAATTCAAACCTGTGTGTAGTGTGCTAAAATTTAAGTTTTGTAAGTACTGGGTCAAAAATTAATTTTTAGTCCTAAGCATGCATGCAGTGAGCAACAAAACAGGTATATATAGAGAGAAAGAAGCACAAGGATTTTTTTCTTTTTTAAGCCAAAACATTGCCATAGAGAAGTAATTAGTGTAGGAAATATTATATCTATATTACCTCTCCTCCGATCGCTTCAAGGTGGAATGAATCGGCACACGATACATTGGCATCCAGAACTTCTAAACCTATGTCATCAAAAGCTTCAAATACTGACACGAGCAACCCTGGACAGCTTTGCTGCGAGATCACATTTATGAGAAAACTTTTCTCCTGGGATGTAACAGTTACCTGATCAAATAAAGATAGATTTAATATTGATTAATTAAATAAACTAACAAACTAGAGTATTAAACTCCATTTTAGTTTGCTAATTAAACAATATTTTGATATTGTTGCATTTCATCCTTTACCAGAATGGGTGTTTATTGATTTATGATGATAGTAGTACGACTACATGTTATTACTTATTAATTGAGATCAATGTTAAGCACATGATTTCGTAAATGGCAGGTTCATTATGTTATAATTGTGACTAATTCAATTACATCAGAAATGAGAAAAATGTTTACAGTATATATGTTGGTACCTTGGGCAATTTGCTATCTTCTTCAAGCTGCTGTTCACTTTCTTCAACTTTTTGTTTGAGCTCCTCTATGTATTTAGTTGCATCAACTATAATTGATGCCTTGTTTACCTATGAAAATTAAGCTAATTAAATATGATGTTTGTGAATTGTGAATGATAACAGGCAAGAATGTGTATCATATTAGACAACATAACTAGCATAAGATAAGATCAATTTATAGATAGGATATATGCTTTTATTTAGCTTACATTTTTGTACAGAAGTAAAAACCATTGGAAGTAATTAATGACCACATCCAATATTTTTTATTATTAACTTTCTTTTGAAAAAGATATCAAGCTGATAATATACGACTTCGATAAAAGTTCCATCGATTATGTCATTAATTGATTGTATCCAATAGACCCTGTTGATTAAGTAACTGTCTAATAATCAAAAACAAGAAAAATGACCCCTGGTTTATCTTCGGAAAAAAAAAATGGGGTTCAAAGATTGCAATCTAATACGAGCAAAATAGAGAGAAATATATAGAACAAAGAGAGGATCAAAGAAAAAGAAGAAAAGAAGGGAGTATATAATAATATTAGTGATCAGTAGAAATATATTACTGCATGAGATTTTGTAACAGTGCGTAGAAGCTCAAGCTTCTCTTGCAATACTGCCTTCTTCATCTCCTTTGATCCCATCTCTCTCTCTCTCTCTCTCTCTCTCTTATCCCCTTCTCTTGGCCTCGCTCTCTCTCTTTCTACATATACTTCCTACCTTTCATATATATGTGCAGTGCAACTCAAGATTAAGATTGCCACCAACAGAGAATCTCATGTCATCTAGGGCACATATGTTTTTTTGTGGCAGGAAAATAACAATTATTTAATTTAAATAGTATTAAAGAAGCTCAACTGCTCAAGAGTAAAATAAAGAATTAAAACTACCTGTGCCAAGAGATATGCAACACTAATATTTTATTGATGGATATATTAAAGTTGTTTTCATTCCTGTCTCTCTCTTTAATTTTCTAATGAACATGGTATATTTATGTGGTACTTTGTTGTGTGTCATTAGTAAATTAGTACCAATCAAGTTCAAAATCAATTAACATGTCCTTTTCTTCTCATCATAAATACAGTGTCCCTGGTAGCATTCTATTATAGGAACGGGAGTAGGTCCGATGGGCATCGGACCTACCTCAGTTCGCGGGTTTAAATCACCATCGATTTTCTTTAGATTCGTGCAAAATGCTTTAAAACCGTGCGTTTATGTTTCAATTTTCATGCGCACAAATCATTACGTTATCCTACGGTAGATCTGCCCATCGGAACCAAACTAGGTCCGATGGGCATCGGACCTACACCATCCCTTCTATTATATTACCATGATATATTTTAATCAAAATATATCACCATGATATACATCTTTTTATGAACTCAAAAGGCTTTCCATCAGTTTGATATCAGAAGATATTACAAAATCGGTTAAAAGAGTGCATTATTAATTGTTACTAGCTACTTACTATACTAGATAGTCCATTAAATTATGACTAAAAAAGTAACAGGAGCAGTTCCAACCATGTAAACTATACATATGAAGTGATTACTTGAAATGTGTTATCTTCACAATTCTCAATATATTTTTCCAAATCAATAAAAATAAAGTTGAAAATGTATATATAATGAGTTTCTACATGTCTCTTAATTAAATATAAAAAATAGCGTACCAATTAAAGTTTCTGAAAATTTGTTTACTATTCTGGCAATAATTTAGGGTCGTTTGTTTTAGACTTTGGAAATTTTGAATTATGTAATGAAACAATATAAATGGGTACATAAGATTTCATTATTTAGTAGATATGATAGATATACTTCATAGATCATATAAACATGATATTGGAATTCAAATTAATTCGTTATTTTTAAAAATTATCTAATTATCTCATTAGTGATCCCTCCTACAAACAACACACACACACACACACATATAAGCAACTACTAGGCGCAATTGGCAGTCTAATAAACACAGACAATGGTCACATTTTGACTATATCCTATTTTGACAGTAAATTAAATTAAAAATTAACAATAAGAAGTAAAAACGAGGATCAATTAATTATGAAATGGCCAGGGATGAGGGATGAGGGATGAGGGATCCCACCGCTATCAACATGCATTTGGATTTAGGCAAGGAAAACGCCATGTATTTATGTATTAGCTTTTATTATTTGGGCTGAAATTATGCATTTTTTTGTTGTTTGTTTGATGGAATTAAAAGAATACATAAATAATGAAAAGACCAAATAATTAGAAAGAAAATATATATACAGAGGTGACAGGAGAGATGAATGCAAGAGCCCCGTGAGAGCATTTTGTTGCCATGCACAACTCAACCCTCTCTCGTTTCTCCCCACGCGCTTTGTGTTGCCCACCTCATGCTTTCCCTCCTCTCCAGTCACTATCAACTGGAGGCATCCGTTGCAATAATCTTGCTTTTATTTATTATGTACATACAATCAGGGCAGAGCTTCAAATTTAAGATTGGAAGAATGGTCTAATGCATATAGTGTATAGTTTTATTTAATTAGAAAGTGGAAAAGTACTTATGTATGCAAAACTATAAAATTAGAGTACATGTATATTGTATATTCAATTGCTCAAATATATATTATGTATCAACTTTGGCTAACATGAACTTATGACAAGTAGAATATTCAGTCAAATATTTTTTTAAATTTGGCCAATTCTAACTCTGTAAATAGACATAGATTAGTTAAAATGGAGGCATTAACTTGCACCTTATATGATAAAATAATTAAATAGAAAAAAAAATAGAATATATATATA